>JAUELA010164832.1:0-13380 GCA_031471845.1 Boltenia villosa | reverse complement strand
GTTTCAGAGAAGGAAACGGATCCAGTGAAAATCCAAGAGGAAGGCAAGGATTCTCTGGAAACACAGAAGGAGGAGCCACAAGAGGTCAGTTATCAAGATGATGTTTTAATATATTCCTGGTCTGTTGATACCAGGGCTGTGGAGTCTGTACATAAAACTTCGACTCCGACTCCTCCATTTACAAACATCCGACTCCGACTCCTCCAATATAGTAAATAACTAAGAGTAATGCTGATCTGTCAACTGTGTCAAGTGCTGACATGATTTATCAGTCCTATACAACTGCAGCAAGCTATGGCTTAAGTTACAGGTTCTAACGTTGAAAATTAATCTCAGTCTGAATTTTAAAAAATATTCAAGAATTATTCGGAATTGAACGGTTCAAACATATTAGGAGTCGAGTCGGTACATTTTTTCCCGACTCCGACTCCTGTCAAATTTGCTCCGACTTCGACTCAGCAGCCCTGATACTGATACTAATCAAACATCATTTTTCAGAATGAGAAACCTGAAGAACCAGTAACTCCTCCAAAAGAAGAAGAATCTCAGCTTCTACAGGTCATCCTTGATGTTGAACCAAAGAAGGAGGAAGAAAAGATGGATCCTGCAACTACAAAAGATGCCGAGGAAGATTCTATTGACTATTTTGTGACTGTAGACCCAGAGGATGTGGAGGTAGATTCTCCTAAAGATTCTCTTGATGAAGAGGACTTGCAAGAAGACCAGGAGGAGCCTGAGAACAGCTTGAAAAATGAACTAGAATCTTCCATGGAGTACCCACCTCCGGAAGATTTTTCAGTCGAACTTGAACAGAATTTCCAAGAAAAGATCAAAGAGGAAAATACAGAGGTACTGATTATTACTTTTTAACCATGTGTTCTCAATGGGACTTCACTGTTCTTTGCTTTATTCTTAATAATATGAAAGTAACGAATCCCGGACATTTAGCCAACCGACATTTCGTCATCGTTTGTGACGTCGTAACAGAGGGACATTTTGCCAACATTCAAAAAATAGAAATTCTTTGTGTGTCACTAACTCTAAACCTCATCCTAACTATACCCTAACAATAATCCCAAACCTAATCCTAACTTTAAGATCTAATTTTTTGAATGATGGTGAAATGTCTGTTGGCTAAATGTCCTAATAACGAAAGTAACATTGACAACTAATCTAACATGGGCGCAAAATTTACAATTTTCTGTTTTGTTTAGTTTAGCACTACCCAGAGCTACAATAAGAAAATATTCTGATTCCGACTCCACCCAGTTAAAATGTCCGATTCCAAATCTGACTTTCCACCCAATTAAAAATAAAACAAAACACATGTGGTAGGTCCATTATTAAGATATTCACCAGATTTAACCTGATTGTTTTCAATAAAATCTAAAATGAAGGTGTTTGAAAATAAGCGATGCTTGCCTCTTTAAAAGCGACTTTGACCATTATAATTGAATTTTTTAGATTTCAGAGATTCTAAATTTTCTTTTGGAATTTCAACCCTCACCGACTGCAAATTCTTCATCTTTATCATTTTAGGATTCAACTCATAAGCAGCCTTTCCCCTGCAGATTTGATGTTTAGTCTTGCCCGGATACTGTAGAAAAAAATAGCATTTCCTGTCTTGTTTAGCACTACTCAGAGATGCTCACACAGTGCGACTCTACACAGTTAAAATCTCTGACTCCAAATCTGACTCTCCACCAAATTAAAAATAAAACTAAACATGCATGGTAGATCCATTAATAGGATAAGCTATTCACCAGATTAAAAAGTCAGCGATTCTAAATTTTGTTCAGGAATATTTCAACTCTGATCGACTCAAAATTCTTCATCTTTATCATTTTAGGATACATCACAGGAACAGACTGAAGTCATGCAGGAGACCCTGCAAGATCCTTCAGAAGTGGAAGATGTTAAACAAGATGCGGAAATAAAGCTGGAGGAATCTATCCAGGAGGGAGAGGGGATTCAAGAACCTCCTCCTGTGGAGTCAGAGGTGCAGATAGAATCCTCAAATATAGAGGAAGATGTGGTAGAAAGAGAATCCTTAGGCCCACAAGAGGTCCAAGTTGAGCAAGAGGAAGTTGTAGAGGTTTGTAATGCAGATACTACATATTGTGTGTAGATTTAGATAATATTGATATTACGGGATTCAAATTTGTGATGGAGAATCTTCATTGGTTGCAATAACCAGATAAATTGAAGCTTTCTGAAGATAGAATGAAAAATTAGGGATTGATGTGGCTAAAATTATCTACCCCCCAAAAAATATCAATGGCCCGACTTCGACTCCTGATTGGTTGTGAAAGCATAAGTTCATCACCCCAACTTCCTTTGTTTCATCAATTCAGTCTTTAGTAGAATCTTCATCCTGTACATCTTCCTCCACCTCCTAGTTCAACCCGTCTTCTTCTCCATCTAGTAGTTATTAATGAACTTACCTGAAATTAATACTGTTTAAGGTTTTCTTAATTGTCAACAATTTAAGGAAAAGTTCAATGTGAATATTGTTTTTCTAGATTAAGCAAGAGACCCCTGAACCAGAGCAGCTCATCGAAGAATCTTCACCAGTAGAAGAAGAGAAAGAAGTAACTAAGGATGAGGAAGAAGAAAAAGAGGAGAATCCTCAGGAACCTACTCAAGTTGAGGTAAGTTGGTAATGTTTGGATGAATATTAATGAATATTAACGACGAAAAATCAGGTCGCTAACGTCTAAGAACACCTTTGTTTAAATCTGATCAAACCCAATCCAGATATTCGACACCTAGTGGCCAAAACAATATATAATACTAAAACTCTGAAATTGCTTGCTTGTCTTTTTTGAATACTGCAAAAACAGAGATAGCCCGTATTTTTATGAAATCCGTAAAATGACAATACAAACAGAATAAAACAAGTTCTATTGAAATCGAGCCACGGGTCACCGAGTTAGCGCCGTTTTTTTGCTCAACGTTGGTCTCTCTTATTAAAACTTCGATACCAAGTATTTCCCAATGTGCGTAATAACTTGAGTGTGCCATTGAATTGTTGAATCATTATTTCGTCACAAAGCAACATAATGCAGCACAACAGCAGAGCCCCATATAGTATTCATATGAAATCCGTTAAATTTGACGATACGAACCAAATGCAAGTTTAGTTAATACCAATCCACAGCTTAGCGAGTTAACAACGAAGCCAATTACAAAACTGGTTGACCCAACAGGTCACGGGTAGTCTAGTTCGTTATAATCGGTCTCAGATAAAATGTTGCAAAATGACTGTTACAGTGAGTTACAGATACGCGAATTTTACAACACTTTTGCTACTTTGTCAGTTGCTTTTGCTTCTTTGTCAGTTGCTATAAATAACATTCGTTTACGAGAAATAATTAATTATAATTATAGAGGCATAAACATACTTTTCATGAAAAAAAATCTTTTATATAACACTCATTCTTTTATATTCACTCGTAAGATGAAAGATACAAAATGAGATTATAAATTGCAAATATATTGAAACAATCTAATACATTTTCTCCAGGTGAACTATCCTGTCATCCAGGAAGAACAGGAGGTACCATCCGTGACAGTTACTGAGACTATAGAGGAGGGAGATGTGGAGGTTGATTCAAAAGACGAAGAAGAAGAAAAGATAGTGAACCAGGAGACAGAGGAAGATGTTCAGGAGGAAGATTCTGTAAAAGAAGAAGTGGATGAAACAAAAGAAGTCGAGGTGATAACATCTGTCACTACAAATCAAGGGGTGGGATTGCTATTCTTCCATTGTGAGAAGTTACGAATCAGATGATAGCATTGAAAAAGATAAAAGATGCTATAAAATTAGCCCATAAATTGTCATTTTTATAATTAAAAGGCACAAAACGGTCCAATTAGTTGAATGAAGGTACAAAAAATTTTTTTTGTGGTATCACCAAGCCAGGCCACCTCCACGAAGTTGACAATGATTTATTGAGACAAGGGGTATTTCGCTACATGTTTGGTCACGTAAGCGTGTAGAGTTTGGCCAGTATTTTCAGTGAATCCAGTTTTAGCGTTTTTGGCAATGATTAAACGAATTAATCCTAATTACTATAATTTGGGAAATTTCAAAACATTAAATTCATAAAATACGGTATTTCAGTCATTTCAATTCGCTGGTAAAAGTGTCTAGGAAGGGATTAAACAGTGTGACCCCAGTGAAATTTGGTGAGTTGCTTATTTCCATTTTATTTCAGAAAGCCTCAATTGAACTGGAAGCTGCAAGCAATGAAGATTCTTCATCAAAAGAACAATCATCCCCGGAGAAAGAGGAAGTCCAACCATCCAATGATTCTCCTCCTGCTCCAGTAGTTGAGAAGAAGAAAGAAGCGAGAGTGAGTTTGGAAGAAGTCTTGCTAAATAAGAAGAATATGGAAATTTCAATTTTTTTTTCTTCAGAAAAATATGCAAACGGATGAGGAAAAAGAATCGTACAGACAAGCAATTGCAGAGAAAAGGAGAGAAGCGAAAGAAAAAAGGGAGCAAGAAGAGAGAGAACGACAAGAACGAATAAGGTAAATATTTGGCGTTGAAGGTCAACATGACAACAAAATGACCGGTCAAATGACTGGCAATTTGAAGGCTTTGACAGTCATCTGTCAAAATGACAGGAATATTTGTGTTTTCAATGCAAAATTAAACAGGACACAAAATAATTCAATTGTAAAAGTTTGTTTTTCGAACGATGAACGTCCTCAATTTACTTTTTGTAACAAGCATTATAAAGGAAAATAACATTCTCTCTCTGCACGTATCTTCGCATTTACGCAGTGTTTTAGGGCAAATAATTTGACAGGCCAAACAACAATTTTGACAGGCTTCGACTGGCCAAACCTGTCAAAATAACAGGCCTCTCGAAATTCCTCTTTTGTGCCTTGGGCTTCTTCACACACATATTATTACATTCCATTTCAGACTTGCAAAGATTGAACAAGCGAAACGGGAAGAGGAAGCAAGGAGAATGTTTGAGGAAGCTGCAGCTGCTGCAGAGCTGGAGAAACAGAAAGAGGAGGAGAAGAAGAGGATGGAACAAGAGCAGGAGGAATTGAAGATCCAGATGGAGAAAAAGATGGAGGAGGAAGCAAAGTAAGTTGGCTGATTTAGCTTGGCTTGGCTGATATTGTCAAAAGTGGGCTGATATTGGCTTGAGTTGGTTCCCTACACAATCAAAACCACTGCACTCAGTAGTTTTGAACCCAAACTATTCTGATACAAAGTCATAGAGACTCTTTAACTGCTAAACCACCATGTCAATCAAATAAACTTTGAATGAGCGTAATCAGTAATCTATAAGCAAAGTGAGTTGGCTGATTTAGCTTGGTATGGCTAATGTTGTAAAAAGTTGGTAGATGTTGAGTAGGTTTGACTGATGTTGTTGAAAGTGGGCTGATGTTGTCTAGAGTGGGCAGATGTTAACTGGATTGGGGTTATGTTATCGAAAGTGGGCTGATGTTGTCTAAATTGGCTGATATTGTTATAAGTGGGCTGATGTTGTCTAGTTTGGGCTGATATTGTCAAGAATGGGGGGTGTACCCTATAAATCTATATCTCTATACATCTATAAAGTTTAACATTTTTTCTTCTCAGCATCAAGAAACGCGAAGCAGCTGAGAGACTGAAGAAAGAGAGAGAAGCTCAGAAACAGAAACAAGAAGATGAGAGAATGGCACGAAAGAAGGTGACAATTCATTATATGGTAAAGGCTACCTTGCCCAGCAAACTTGCCTGATTTTCTAGTAAAGCATTTTTTTTAATTACTTCAGATCCAATGAATCTGTTATGTCTATTATTTAGATTTGGGTTGTTCAAATTTGGTGGAATCGATCAAAAAGTTGAATTGTCAGTAGGAATGGGCACTTTGAATCGAATCTTCGAATTGGAAAACGTGATTCGACGATTCGGAATTTTTTTTTATAATTTTTCTCGTGTTTCCCTAGGAAATTTTCCACATATGATGTTGCACCAAAACCAAAAATGCTTTTTACTTCTATATTAATATAAGATTTCTAACATTTACACTTTTCATACTATCGTTCGATGTGAGATTAAAGCTTAATAATTGATAAAGTGAAATCTTAGCATCCGCTATGCTATCCGAATGCCTGGTTCGAAAACCAACATCGCGCTCCTTGTTTTTCGAGGATAAATACCCCTGCTACCAAGCAGAACCAATAAAACCCCTCTTTTTCATCATTTTTCAACTTTTTTATCCTTTTTCAGAGGCTTGAAATGATCATGAGGAGGACCCGCCAGCCAGATGCAGATTCGGGGAAACCCCAAGGGGACCGGGCATCCTCCCCTAGTATCGAGACCCCCTCACCCGGAACTACCCCTGTGAACCAATCACCCGCAACAGGTCGATCACCCTTAACCCAAAGTCCAGTTGGGGGCCAGTCTCCCCTGATCTCATTGACCCCAGAGAGAGCAGTGTCACCAACAACATCTGAAAACATGAATAAGAGGTAAAAATTCTGTTTTATAGCAATTTTTTATCTTTTTTCTAAATTTAAAGAAAATACATAATTGTATATTGTGCTGTACTGTCTTCCTAAGTTCTTGAACAGCTCAAATAACAATGGTTTTCAATGCTAACGACTTTTAGTACATCAATTAGCAATTTACATATCTAAAATCCCTCGAAAATAGTGGTTCGAGAGAGAATAAAAAGAGGGAAAGCTCGCTTTCTTTATAAACAAAGTCATTTCAATTTGACCGTCAAGCAGAACACATCTGTAGTAAATATTATCCACTCAAATCATGTAGAAATGATGTAATTTTGATACGCTCCGGAGTTTTAATTTTTATTTGCCTGTTATTGGGCTGTTTAAAAAAGGTATTTGAATATTTTTTCATTTCTAGCACTGACAACTACCTGTACACTGCAACAGCACCAGCAGACAACAACGCAAACATACAAGAAGAGAATGCGAGAAATATTTGGCAAAGTGACCAAGAACAAACATTATCGACAATTTCAAACTCTGCTTCGAACAGCGAGAGTTCAATTAACGCGAATACAGATGTCGAATTAATCAAAATCGATGATAGCGATGCAACCACTAGAGGGCCTAACGAGTCCACAGAGGTCCCACCTCCCTTCGAAGCATTTACACTGAAGAATGCAAGTATCACGAATGGGATGATTGGGAACGAAAACCATAATAAAAATGTAAATAATATGGTAAGATTTTTTTTTTCAACTTCTAAAAATAATTTTTTGTTCATAATTATCCTCGTGTTGCTGGAAAGACTTAACCTCCAGGAAACACGAGGTCACCTTCTGCGAAATGAAACTTGGTGAAGCATACCAGAGTAAAGTGATCAAAATGTTCACTGAAATCTGTGCAGGTTAAACTGGGATTCAAACTCAGACTTCCCAATAAACATCGATTAGACAAAAGTTTTTTTTTCCACTTCTAAAGATACTTTTTCATTCATAATTATCCTTGTTTTGTTGGAAAGACCTGACATCTGAGTAATGTAACGTCATCTTCTGAGAAGAGTCCGGTTTACTCAAAATGAGAACTAGGTCGAGCATTAGCATCATGGAAATAAACCTAGCCCTCCCAATGAACATCGATTACTCCCACTTGTCCGCTTGAACAACCCAACTCTACTTTATCTATATAATTCCTCACTGTTTTACCAAAGGGTACTACTTGCCTTCACCCTCATATGAAATGTAAAAAAAAATTAATAAAATTAGAATAATTAGACTCAATGCTGCTTTATGTGCACTTCTAAACCATTTATCTTTACCTGGTGTTATAGTCAATTAAAATTCAAGAAATATTTGAAATTTACCTTGAGATTATAGTTGATCTATTTTAGGTGATATTAGAGAATCGGACAGCAAGCCTACTCGGGATTTTGAGTAAATTTTTTGAGATATTCCCCGTCAGATTCCCACTAAAACTCGTTCCACTTTCTACTCATTCTCTCCATTAATTCTGGTCAAAATAGCAGTCGATAGAAACACTCAATTTGAAACATTTTTTTCTTTTTCCAGGATCCATTTTCCTTGTTCTCCGACGTAAACAATGGCATGGAGGGCACTCATCAAACCAATGGATCCGAAAATCTTATAAATATGAACCCTGAGATAATTTCACCAAAAGTATCAAATGAAAATCTTGTTCCAACCGGTATCTGAGCAGCTCCAACCGGATCTAACCAGTTAATTCCAGTTATCACTGCCTGTAACTAGAACAAACTTCAAGATGGTAATAACTGAATTGAACCGGATCCATCCAGATTTTCACTCTCTTAACTTGATTGATCTGGATCTGGCCTGTTTTGACCGGATTTATCTACTTTTTCACAAATAAAAGTCAAAAAGTGATCTACATGTTCCCAAAATGTTATATTTTTGATAAAAAGTTTTAAAATATGGTGGCAATGAATATATAAAAAGCGCTGAATTGTTAATATCACTAAAAAGTAGCTGGAATACGCTAAAAAGTCGGTGAAAGTGCTTCATAATATTGGTGGCCAGCAGCACAGCTTTGCTTGTAAAAGAACTGTAGAAGGACGCTCGAAAAATGCCAAAAGCTGTTCAACTTGGTTAAAAATGTTGTACCTCTGAAGAAGCCCCCCAATTCTTCCTCCAAATAAGGGTTTGCTCATGGTATATTCATTACCATAGAAACATTACATACTGACTTAAATAAATAAATTGACATATCGGATAGTTTCCAGCTTCTCTTCTTGAAAGCTCAGAATTGAAATATTAGTTCATTTCGAGTTCTTAATTACTGTAGGGCATGTAAAAAGTATGGAAAACGGAATCCAAGGATCTTGAATGAGAATTGAAATCATGATAAACCACTGTTTGAATTTGCAGTAACAAACAGTAATATATATTTGATGTTTCGATGTTCAAAAATATACTTTATAATCCCAGTAAATTCCTTGTTGAAACGGATTAAAATCTCATTTCGAGCGTTGCATGGTTCAGTTATAATTCTATTCTGTATATTTGAAGCATTAAGATCCATCACTGTAAAATATTTTGTAAATTCACATAAATTCTGTTTCAAATTCAAAAAGTATTGAGCCATTCCCATTTCATTCTATTACGTCATAAATCACGGTTTATGATTATGACATCACTATAGGTGCTGAAAAAAACATTGTTTTGTCATATATGCATGTCTTATCATATTGTATACTAGCGTTTTACATATTGGCAAATAATTTTTGAGTTAAAATACTGCTTTTTCCAAATTACACCTAAAATTTCAAACCAGTATGTACAAAAAATATATTTTCCAGATTTGACACAGAAAGATACAGAAATGAGATTTTTTTTTTGTGAGGGCACCGGCATATAGGTGGTAATATTTACAATACATTTCTCAAACGTCTGAATATGTACAACCAGCACTTTTTTAAAAAATTTAATGGATAAATATTTCCTTTTTTAAATTAAATTCCTTCATATCACATGAAAAATTTCATCACTGCTGTACCAAGGACCATATTTCCAAGTTTCTTCCATTTTCTACTTCAACTCGCTTTATTCGATGATATTTATCGTTTGTATTAGATGTTATGTTGGTGTGACATCGACGCTGGTGACTGTATTTAGTATCTAGGCCATAATTTGCTTCTTCTGTCAACTAATTTATTCAAAATTATATTCTATATTGGCTTGTACTAAGTTTGGTTGTAAACGCTACTTGCGAAATAGAAGCTTGTCTACTTTCAAAATTGCTATCGTTCGATCTTGTATCCATAGCAACGTTATTGTAACGTCACAATGTGTTAATTTCCCAGCAGAAGACAATTAACTTGCAACATTGATAACGAGTGTTACGTCATAATGACAAACAACTCTAAACAGTATTTTTGCACGAATCTTTGGTTCTTATTACGTCACAATTCGAACATTTAATTCCCATATATATTGATGAACGCGTTCAAATTTCGATTATTTTCTTTCAATCATTCTATTATCACGTCACACAATTACAATTGTGACATCATAAAGGACTTTTTGATTTTGTCTTTCTCCGTATTACACCACGTATGAAAACGTTGTTTATGATGCTATAATATGAATTTAATTATATTTTCCCTATATTGAAAAAAGATTCACCATCGAGACTATTTATTGGAAGTTTTTGATCATTAATGTGTGATTTAGAATTCAAATTATTTATTATTATAAAATATATTATTATGAAAAATGCATTTGTGACATCATAATACAAAGCTCATGTGCGCATTTTATGAATTGGAGTTGCATCTGCATAGTACTTTGTTAGGTGGCATTGTCTTTTTTTTCTATGTTATTTCACACGGTGGACGAAGTTCTTTTCTTTGCAAAAGTAATAAATTTTATGCATGTGAATTCCAAGTTATTTTCTCCGTTTTTAAGTTCAGCTTTTTCTTCGACAGGATATTCTGTAACCGGAAGTCAACAAACAACAAATTTTTCCTCAATTTATTGTGATAACTTATCGCGCAGAGCTTATTAGGTAACAACTCAGTTGGAAGCCTTCAACGTGTAACCTTTTCTCCAGCGTATTTTTCTGGCATAAGTGGAATGTACAGCGACTTGTTTCATTGTTTAATTTTAATATAGTATACAGTCAGGCTCTAAGTTTAAGATGGAATATCTTAGAATTACAGTCTCATTTTAACCAATAAAGATCTGAATATAGAAACAGCAAGTGTAGAAATAATGAATAAAATATGGTAGTATTATATTCAGCAACCGACCGAATGTATTGGAAAATGTAGCGTTAGTTACTGCCAGTGATTTGTTAAGTTCTATGTTTTTAAGAAATTTATACTCTTGCCTGCGAAATATACGCGAATATATTAAAACAGTATCGTCATGAGTGGTGATTAATTTACCAAAGGTAGGATAAATTAATTTTAAATTAACGAGGAAAGATAATTAACTTAATTTAAGCTTTGGGAGTAATTCTAAGAACTTATTCTTGGTTTTTTAATATTAGTTTGGAAAATAGTTTGATTTTCGTTGCAAATGGGCGGACGTTGAAGTTGATAAGAGCACAGTTGGAATACTTCAGCGTGTAACTTTTTTTCGCGCTGCTTTTTTTCTCGCGCGCGTTTTTGCACGAGTGGAATTTACCACGACTTATTACAAAACTGATATTCAGACTAAGCGGATTATGAAGTTAATGAGAATGTTTTACTCTACAGGTTTTGATATTCACCGCAGTTATAACATTAGAGTCAGGCTTAAACTTGAATTATCAGAACAATGAAATATGTTAGAGTTACTGTATCATTTTTACCGCCAATGATTTGTTAAATGTCGTGTTCAAAATGCTTTGATTTATAAATGAGAATTTTGAAGTAAAGACCGAGAAAGAAAGCTTTAAATAAATCATATGTAACTTCAAAATGCGAAGGTTAGGATGAGTGAAATTGATATTATTGTTGTTTATGTTGGGCATTTACGGCATCAACACAAGTACGACTCACGTTGGAGGCAAAATGTACACTATATCTTCGCATTTAGGACGTATTGGAAGGCTAAATGGTAGTCAGTAAATTGATATTATCCTCAGAATACTATTAGTTGTCGATGCTTCGGTAGTTATAAATCGTTCAGTTAGTTTTACTATCAACTTCAATATTGTTAATGCGCTATAGTTTAATGTCATGTTCACTAATAAGACTATTGTTTCAAAATTTGAATTTACATTCGAGAGAAAAGACTCTATTTAGCCGCCTATTCACCATATCATATTTATTATATAGGAAGACGAAGACAGAATAATTGAATTGTGCGACGAAATTATTGAATGATAACTATTGAATCCGAAACAACTAGGATAGAAATATTGTATATAAAATGCGCATCGATAATACTGGCTTTAGGGAAAATAATTTACGTCAACTCGTACAGCTGTGTGACTATGCGCAGGACATTTATCTGATTAAAAGCGTGTTCCACTTTCTTCGTAGATTTTCAACGCGTAATTTTATTAACTCTTCTTTCAAATACTAGAATTCAAATTATTAAGGCATTTAGCTAATATTTAGGTAATATATATCGATAGTAACGCGGATTTATACAGATAGAGCTTGTGCCAAGTGTATGAATGGTAGCGTACGATACAAGTTAGCCTGTCAGCCTGTAGAAATTACAGATTTTTTAGATTGACAATACTACCGTAAGACATCTGGACAATAGCGCAAAACAGACAATGCGTTTTTTGGTCCAGGCACATATTGGCATAGCGACGAATATAATCTGTAACCAATACAAAATCAAAGAATTGTTTAATAACAGAATTAAATAAGCAATTTATTTTACTGGTGGATACTGATTATGTGTAAATGCAATTTATTAGCGGACATGGGGCAACCTCAGCCGGTTGTTTAAACGGTAACTTATTATATGCAAGTCTATGCAGACACAGCAGGGGTTGTGTAATGTATAAACGGTCTCAGTAGGTGGCGCACGTGGGTAGTGGAGAGCACGGGGGGGTAGCCTCAGCATGTGTCATTGTAGAGAGAGAAAGAAAGTAAACACAGCGAGTGGTCTCGGTAGGTTCTCGGTAGGTGGCGCACGTGGATAGTGAAGGGCATAGGGGAGACTCCGCATGTGGCATCGTAGAGAGAGAGAGAGAAAGAAAGTAAACACAGCGAGTGATCAATTCGAGAATGATAAGAGAGGAAGTTATCACAGCGTGTTGCTACGCGTTCTCGGTAGGTGGCGCATGTGGATAGTGGAGAGCATAGAGGGGGGTCTCAGCATGTCGCATCGTAGAGAGATAACAAAGGAAGTAAACCCAACAAGTGTCAATACGAAAAGTTATCACAGCGTGTTGCCACATCTCCAGAAAAGTGTCCGGTAGGTGGGGCCTGTGAGTAAAACGTATTTGTAACGTTTTCTACCAATAGTTGGTAGCCAGCCATCAATAGATATTCTACTATAGATACTAGTCACCACAAGATGGTGGTCACCACTAGTTGGCAGTCATCACTAACTCAGTATGACCGGTCCAGGACGCGCCAGCAGGTTGTGCCAGCGAGTAAAGCATGCTTGAAAAGTTTTCTACCCGGGGCAGTAAATAGTCACCACTACCCCAGTAGGACCGGACCAGTATAAGGTCCCAGCCAGTGTCCAAGATGGCATCGCTTTTCGGCCTTATGGCTATGATCAAGTGTAAGAGTTTCTTGTTCTGAAAAGCGAGACCACAAGTTCAAGCAAGTTCCCGGAACCATCATCCTCACCGATGCCGAAACCTGCCTCCACTGCAGCCCGCAGCAGAAGAAGATGAAGAACGAAGATCCTACTCGAAGCAGGCAACTGGTGCTCCTGGTGAAGTCTTGTCCCGATAAGTCAGCTCTGCTTTTGCATCTGAACGA
>JAUELA010164722.1:0-13384 GCA_031471845.1 Boltenia villosa | reverse complement strand
TGGATCAGTATGAAGCATTTTACTAACCCATAATGAATTTATTTAAATACTTTAATTATTATTTTATTTCCAATTTTTATTTACGTGTAACATACTTCCGTCATCAATCTATCACAAGTGTCACATTTAGGAATATCACGCGAATAATATTTCTTTGCGAAGTTAAAGTTGGCGAAAAACGCCGGTTATTTTCATATCGTATGATTTGAGAAAAGTGATACTAAGCGACTGCATCGCATTGTCTTAGGCATATTAAATACTTATGCCGCCACAATATGCTTTTGATATACAAAGAAAATATAGGAATTGACCATTTAAATTGACAAGGTTTCAAAGGGACCACTTAAGTGACAATTACCAACTGCTCATCAACTCCAAATATACAGCATTTTTCTTGCATTCTAGAATACTTATAAGATGCTTTGGACTAGTGGACATGCTGCTGCCAGTTCCCTTTCTTTCCTACCAGTATGCAACAATCATGAATAATGCAACTTGGAAGGAGGAACACAAGTAAATATAAATCTAACGATTATGTTGGTTGTCTAATTTTATTCCCCTACTTCTTGAACAGTTACTGAAAAACTGTTACTGGAAAAAAGAGAGAGGTTCAATTACTTTTTTTCTGTGACCCTTCTATACATTTTCTTGAGCGACTATAATCTGATGATTTTCCATATCTTCAATAACATCAATGCATTGTCAACATATGAAGGCATCCCTAATTTAAGGTCAACGGGAAAGCGGGAATCTGAAAACTATTTTACTGAAGGTGCTGGAAAGCGGGAAACTAACAATCCTAATTTACAGTAGTTGCAGGAATACGTATATCAAATCAAATAGCAACTTAATAACACTAACCCTTACGAACCTTTCGTAAATTAGGATTGCTAGTTTCCCGCTCTCCTGCACCTTCCCTAAATTAGTGTCTCGATTCCCGTCTTCCTTAAATTAGTTATGCCAACATATGAAAAGATTAAATCTATTTGAGATATTCTTTAATATGTTGATTTCACATTTGCAGCGTCTTATCTGTTGCAGCAAATTTTCAAATGGTGATATCTGTAATCTTGGCAATCTCGATAATCGGTCTATTGAAGGTAACATAATTTGATTGTTTTGAGACCACAAAGCTGATGAAATAAGCTACATTAAAATAATTTGGCGACCTTTTACTTTTGCGCATTTGATTGCCCAAATTTTGAAGAGAAAAGTATTCAATTATTTTGGCGCAAATTCGACATAAAATGGCTGTAACTTTATATATGAATATCAGTGTCCAAAACTAATCGAAAAAATGCTCATAACTTTTTTCCAATACACATCTTCATTAGATATTTATTCTGACCTACCCAAACCCTCGAAAACATCCCAAACTTTACCCTATTCTGGCAAGAACCTCCAACGCGTCATCTTTTTGGGTAAATTCATTCCGGACACCAAGTTCATGACAGCTCAAAAACGTTTAAATCCATTTTATATTGTAAATTTGCACTAATATCATTAAAATACTTTTAAAGCAAAGAGCTTTTATACAAGCGTATATAAAATATGTTGAAATGAAAGATTGCTAATATCATTGAAATACTCTTAAGTAAATTGCTTTTATACAAGTACCTATAAAATATGTTGAATTGAAAGATCGTCAATACTTTTTTTTTATTTAATATGTTGGAGGAAGATTGCTTAACTATTTATTTCACAAAATTCCAATGTCTTTTATTACCACCTAACAAAAGGGTAGTCAAATAGTTCCATCCATAAAATCCTCAAAACTCTCAAAACTTGTACAAGTGGATATTGCCAAAATACTGATGCTGATACTTAATATATAAAATGGTCAATTGAACATAACAAAGGACAATATCCCTATCTCAAAATTCAAAACATTTTACTGCAGAAAAATATTCCTAACTCTATAGGATAAGAAAAATAACACCAGAGCGTTTCAAAAATGAGTTATTTTTTTCTATTGTAATTTGAATGAAGAGATATGGAATGCAGTGGCCAATATATATCCTATGTAGAAGTGTTCTGCCCGACGTTCAAACTGAAATAACTACAATTCTTGGAGAATGCGAGCTACCCCTTTTTTCATCTCTCTTGAACCACAATTTTTGCGAGATTTAAGGTTAACTGAGCACCTCTACTCTAACCTTTTTTATTCTGACTTTTTTCATACCTAAAATTGTTTGTTAATTTTCTGATCACCATTATATTCCCAGACATACAGCAAGACCTGCACAACCATCGTATTATTTTTACGATTCACCTCAATTTGTTTGCTGCCACATATGAAGTGTGGAATGCCTACGACTACGGAGGAAAAAATCATGCTTTTGTAAGTAAATTCTCTAATTTATCAAAGATCCATAACACATATTTGCGTAAAACCTATTATTTACGATGTTATACAACTTTGCATAACTGATTTTGTTAAATCATGATACGCAAAAAACAATACATACAAAAGGCTTGTCCAGGGGGCCAAATGGGGTCATCTATGCTCACTTAGCTTGTTGATCCCCTCACTTCAATATATGCCCTGTTCAATCTTGACGCGAGTAAGTGACTGGAGACGCTGAACTCTTCACCAGTACAAAGCGGTTTCACGTGACCTTGGTAACGGCTTTCCTCTGCTATTTAAGTTCAGCATTCTCTCAAGCCGGCATGTTCGAATCATGCGTCCATGTATAAGCCCGCTAAGGCTTTATGGTGAATCAAGGGTAAACATGATACATCAAAAAAATAAAAAGATTAAATACAAATTTCGTAGACAGATCTTCCTTGAAATTTATATATTTACCATAAAAATTACATTATATATCCAGTTTCAACGAGATTATAAATATATAGTTCTTACCTCTTACTGACGCAGAGCAAATCACATTCTTTTTTCATTCCTTGATCTGTAAATCTTCCTCCTTTCACTCTTTTATCGTGTGATATATACACATATCGAATACAATTGCATAGCAGAAAGTATCGTAGATGTCTATAATTATATATATATCTTGCTGCCAATCCATGAGATAATTTTAGTGGTAATGAAATAATTAGTTGCTGCAATTTTTAAAAGTAGGCTAATTGTATTATCATAACTTATTTAATTTGAATGTTACAATAGGATACAAAAATTGAGGTTGCTGTTGTTTGATATCGATAAAGTATCATCTCATCTCAATTTTACACTTTATAATGTATATATATAAGGTAAAATTCCTGTTGTTACCGTCCGATCATTCTCTCTCCTCTTACTAATTATCTCTGAGCGCCATTCTTCATTCTCTTTCTCATTCTTGACACACTGCCGAACCACTTTAGAGGAAGAGCATAATCGGCGGTAACATCAGGAAGATCACCATATATATTACATGACAATATTTTTTTTTTATCAATTTTAGTTTTGCTGTACTCTTCTGTGCAATTCATTTGTTCTTATGTGTTGCATCCATCGAAGCACAAAGCAAAGTCTCAGTAAGTGGTGTTTTATAATGTTATTTATATTTCATATAATTTTGTTAGGCAGTGGCAACAACATGGCATGAATAACTTCAGCTCAACTACTGCTTCAAAGGTAAAATGATGGATTTCACATAAGAATTGGACCCAGATATTATCACCTGATTAATACTGAATTAGGGGCTCCATAACTTTTGAATCTGTCAAACACATTACAGACCCCATCGGACCCTTCCGCATATTCAGTATAATTGTCCATAAAGCTAAGTATATACCTACACATGAATATCCAAATTTGAGCCCCATCTTTGTCAATGTAAGCCCCTAGAGTACACCATTCACCCATTAATAACCGCGTGAATTTCAAATAAATAATAGTATGTTGTTACCGTATTTTCGCATATATAAGACGCATATTTTATAACATTTTACTCATCCTGTACCCTGGGTGCGTCTTATATTCGTGGTCGTCTTATCCAATAATTTTTTACATGAATGAACGGTAAAATGTGTGATATTGACACAACCGAAAATTGTGAAATAAATTTCTCACCAGAATGATTATTACAGTCGATATTCACGATTTGCATTCGCTATTTTTCTCTCTAATTTTATCCTGTCAACCATGTGATATGTACTTTCGAAGATACTTGATTTCATTGTATTTGTAAGAAACAAGCTCGAGGAAAGTCTATTTATGGCGCAGTGAAAAATAACTTGATCATGATGTTATCAAAATACCCTAATCATGAAAATACTTTATCCTTGTTCCTTTGAAACTAAAATAACTATATCTCAATAATTCTTTGATCAGGAGGAGCCAGACAATGGATGCAACAGTGCACTCAAGACTTTGGTGCCCAGCATAATCATCACGATTGGTTCAACTTTGCTTTACTTTCGATCCATTCCCATTGACAGCAAAACTTCATGTTACATCATGTGAGTTTGTAATACTCCAGCAATTCAATTAAGAGGTGTTTTCAAAAATGTTTTATTTTACATGACCTGTATTTGGTTATTTTTCCAATAGCATTTTGTGCAGGGGTTCCCAACCTTTATTATGCTCCACACCCCTAAAAAAAATTAATATGCCCTCTCAACCCCTAAAAAAGTAACAATTTTTCTTACAGCAAAACTTCATGTTACATCATGTGAGTTTGTAATACTCCAGCAATTCAATTAAGAGGTGTTTTCAAAAATGTTTTATTTTACATGACCTGTATTTGGTTATTTTTCCAATAGCATTTTGTGCAGGGGTTCCCAACCTTTATTATGCTCCACACCCCTAAAAAAAATTAATATGCCCTCTCAACCCCTAAAAAAGTAACAATTTTTCTTATTAAGATAAAGAAGATGAAATTGATAAATAATTTTTTAATATATAATACCATAAAAACGAGATGTTAACTCTTTCTCGCCCCTCCTTGATATGCTTTCCCGCACCCCAGGTTGGGAACCCCTGATTTAGTAGAAGAAATTATTCCACTAACTGAACTGCACATCCCTGTTGCTACAAATCTCAATATTTTAGATACTGTCTGGGAACGGAAATACTTCTTGCATGCACTTACTTTGTCACCATCCCTCCCATGGTAAGTTGGTTTAGTAATATCACACCTTGGAGTTGGTTGGTTGGCTTAGTGAATACACACTTGGCATGCAGAGAGAGAATGTCATATTCCTTCATAACGCCGCTTGTTACAAAGAGTAAATTGAGGACGTTCATTGTTCGAAACACAAACTTTTACGTTCATCGTATGAAATATTCCTGCCATTTTGACCACCGTCAAATTTTGACGACTGTAAAAGCCTTCAAAGTGCCAGTCATTTGACCGATGACTGGCCGTTATTCTGTGCCCTGCATTATCAAGTTTTAGTTAAACCTATCAATATTGTAGTTTTTTCAATATGAATCCCTTATTTTACATTTCAAGGTTGAGGATTCCAAGAAAGATGACGAGATGAAACAAGAGAATACAAAAGAAGCTCTAGTTTAAGACATAAAGAACTAAAAACTACAGAGGGCTTCAGTATTAGTGTCAAATATTAGAGCTGTACTTTTTAATTGGGTGGAGACAGACTACAAATCATTTTTTATTGCTTTAAACACAAATAAACAAATTATTGAAAATTCACACGTTAATTAAGCCATTTTTTGTTTTTGTTGAACATTAACATCAACCCATCATGATCTTTTTTTTCTCAAACTTTTGTTTATTATTTATAAGCACATTTTATAATTTTTTCCTTCAATCCAACAAAATCAACTGCTGCTGCACATTATAATGGTGCCGATCTTTTACTTTGGGCGTATACACATATTATATAAAATGGGCGTATACACATATTATTTGTTGTTATCAAAAACGAAAAAAAAATTATGTTTTTTTCAATACACACATTCATTAAATATATATATATCCTGACCCACCCACAGACTTCCTAATCCTAAACATATTCTGGCAACAACCCCAATGACTCTGAAAACAGCCCATTTCATAATGTATATTTGTGCCAATATTAATACGATACGCTAAATGTGATTAGCGTAACTATAAAATATAATGAAGTAAAAAGAGATCATCTAGTTTGTGACTTGTGCCAAATTAGTCTGCAACTGCAACTGCTTGCTAAGTGTTCAATTGACCATTATGAATTTATATTGTTAAAGTGCCATAAATGAAGGAAAATTTTCACTGCACAAAATATTTACATTATAGTGTTGCTTGTAACTTGCCATATCTGTACAAAATATTCATTTGGAATGCAGTATTTCATTCATACCATTATGCAGTGTAATAAATAATAAACATCATTGATTTCATCATTGTAAAAGTTCTGAAAGTGAGCAGAAGTGAATAATATATACAGCAAATGCGATTAAACTTGCCGAAAGAAATATTTGATGTATTATACCCTAACCGTAGGAATTTATATTAACAATAAACAAAGTAACGTCATTTTTTGGTTTTCATTTGCATTATAAGTGAGAATGAGAAACCGAAAGATAATGAAGAATGACGCGTAGAGATAATTAGTAAGAGGAGAGAGGATGATCGGGGCGTAACAACAGGAATTTTACCATTATTTATTTCTATTACTTTTTGGTTTATATATATATATATATATATATCGTTTAGCGTAACGTATAGCATATATATTACGCCAATTAAATGCTCCGAACATTCTCGACCATTCGGTGAGATCGTGCCGAATCTACTGATCCGTGTGTACACGATTCCGAAAACGCTTGACTTCAACTATAGAATACCTCGAACCTCGATTTCTGGCATTGTAAAATGTAATGCAGTGACAATCTAAAACGAGGCAACCCTACTTTACGGAATTACGGGGCAACCCTAATTTACGGATGAACGGATTTTGCTCACTAATTTACGGATTTACGGAATGATTTTTACGGATTCCTTAAGTTACGTACCAACAGACTGATTTAATATCTATATATTTATTACCTGACCCTACCCTAACCATCCTCCCTAACTAATACTGAATTAACTATACTAATTTGTATTAAGATGAAATACAGTTATTAAGATAACTCCGTAAATCCGTAACTCCGTAAATTAGGTTTGCCCGAATTACGGATTACCCGTACGGATTTTGTAGGCTTAGGTAACAGATATTCAATTAGTGAGTCGGTCCGTAACTTACGGAATCCGTAAATTATTATCCGTGAATTAGTAGGCAAAATCCGTAAATCCCTTCATCCGTAACTCCGTAAATTAGGGTTGCCCATCTAAAACGTATCTTGTTTGCTAATTTATTACCGCACGAACAGACACGAACGGACAGAAACAATATAATATGGGCATAAATGAACACAAACGTGGTAATATTACACCGGAGACACATCCAAAACTAACATGTGAGATTTAAAATAAAAAATTCACGTACCGAGTGAATGTTACAAAATGTCTGATGAAATGGATGCATTTAGTGAATAGTTCTTAGTATTTAGTACGGAACCGCAGTCCAAACCTTGTTCAACGTCACGAAACTGTATCTAATTCCGTTATTATGACATCATAATCTTCCAAATAAAAATCATTCGAAGATCGCGTGATCTACCGTTCATGTCTTTTTCAATTGATCTCGATAAAGGTAAGATGTTGATCATATTCCGTAGGTATATCTACTACTAATTTGTCATTTAAAAAGGTTGTATACCGACACATTGGTAATGCACTTACTTCAGTAAATATTAATACAACCAGGTACACGTATGAAGTGAATAAATCATACAAGGGCGTCCGCTGCAAGCCTGCTACCTTTCCAGCGACGTCATATTACTTTTTATTACCTAAAGACTTTCGGGCACTTCATACGCGCATTTCTTTCCTGTTATTCCATTTTGATAATCAAAAGGGGGGTATTAAAAATAATATGTCAAAGTTTGTCCCTTACTTCTCTGCGAAAGCTATAGTGCATGCCTTGATAACTTGACCTGTAGCGAACGTTAAACAGAGTTAAGAGGTTAATTGAACAGCTCATTTTGTATTCGGGGTAATTGAGTTTAATTGCGTTTCATTTTTGTTTACGAAATCTCGTGACTTCTATTTTACGACATTCTCGTGAATTTTATAATTCCATTTAGAGAATTTATTGCATTGCCCCCGAGTTATAATTGAACGGAATCGTATCTGCCTAGAGGCTTGTGAAATTGCTATAAATTACTGTCTTTCTGCTATGTTAATAGCGCGGCTCACCCAGGCGAATAGTCCGGTGTGTGGCGCGTGTCCAGCCATTAACTGAATACAACTTATGAAACCTGGAACTGAGTTTTTTTTATACCGACAACATCAAGGCTTACTTGGACAGCGTAGGCAGACCCCCTACAGACCTATCCTTCTAAATTAAACACCATGCGCTACTGATTTAAGCCATTTTGCTTGTCCTTAAATAATATTTTCACACATGTTACTTGTTGATTAGGTCCTGTCCAGATTCAAAGTCTCTTAGGGTCCCCGAAATGAGATTCAGCAAAAATAAAACTAATAAATCAACAAAGCTGTAAGAATGTCATTCCCTGAGAGTCTATGATATGTAGCCTAAATTATCATATTTAAATCGCCATTTGTTTTAGTATCATCGTAAAGAAGTGCTTCCGTCTTATTCCACGAAATATTTTACACTACAATCATGTAGCTTGTTTCGAAACGTACCCGGAAATCGGTATTTGCTTCATCCTATTTAAGAAAAGTTTCACTTGGACTCCGGCGTTTGTTCTTTGGTATTTCGTTTGACTGCATATAATGCGAGCTTCAAAACGGAGATCTTTTCTTACGCGATAACCGGTATCCGGACATTTAGCCAACGGACATTAAGCCAATGGACATTTAGCCAACGGACATTTAACCAACAGACATTTAGCCAATAGTTGCAGAGTTGGACATTTAGCCAACATTTTTTCCGATTTTTTTTTGCTTAAAAAATTGACCCTAACCATCCTAACCCTGAATCTACCACTACCTAACCCTAACCCTGAATGTTGGCTAAATATCCGTTGGCTAAACGTCCATTGGCTAAATGTCCGGATACCGGTTATCGCATAAGGAAAGATCTCTGACTGAAGAGGATCAGAAGGCATACATTACGAGAAGTAAATTAAAACTTTTTGGGGACGTCCCAATGGGGTTTTAACAAGTTGGTTGCTCAGTGCTTTTCGACTCTATTCAGCGTCAAGTTTCTCAGAATATTGAATTTTTTCTACAAATTGTCAATCCCAAAATAAGTAAAAAATTCATGGTCGAGGATGCACTGTGCTATATTTCATTTGTTTGCCAATTTTCAAAGGAAAATTTACGAATCATGTGCAAAAATATATCCAGGAATATAAGATTTATTTACAAATATCCATAATATTGTGGTTTTTACCTTAATATTTTAAAGTGTAAAATTGTTTCAATTGAAGCCTTAACATTTGTAAATAATATTAATGGATTATGTATGAACAGTATTGTTGTTTGTCCGTTCAGTCAATTTCCGCGATTCTTCTCTCTGAAAATAAATAGATAATTGAATAACAAACAAGACGCAGTTATATTAGTTTTGTACCAGCTATACGCCTA
Organism: Boltenia villosa; assembly: GCA_031471845.1. NCBI lineage: Eukaryota > Metazoa > Chordata > Ascidiacea > Stolidobranchia > Pyuridae > Boltenia > Boltenia villosa. The sequence goes on along the minus strand of JAUELA010164722.1, from coordinate 3,830 downwards.
ACTCGAACAAGGTATTAGATAAGTTTTCAAATACCAGAGAAGACTAACTTGGCCTGGATTTTCATTTGTTTCCTTTGTACACTCTGGTGATTACTGGATTCCAGATTCCTTCTAACTCTTCATTCTTTTTGAGATACTCATCCTTCTCAGCATTCTGCAAATATAAATATATGTCTTATTAAATTCTGTGAGTGGAATAGCAGTTTATTTCTCAATATAGAAAGTGTAGGTTTCCAGAGTCTATCATTATTTCGGACAATATTTGTAGCGACTGAATACAAAACGTTTCGCTTTACAATGTGACCCCTAAAATAGAGATTTAACGTAATATCCTGATTATTTACATATATTGATCAGTTTTACCTGGTTAATATCAAGCCAATCCAGAACTTCTATGCATTTCTTCAGAACAATATCCTTATCAGGCATTGGAACAGTTGATTGTAGTGCTGAGCGTTCAAGAGATGTGTTGATTTCGTATATTAGGTCGTCCAGTGCATACTTTGCCTGAACTTTTTCCAGTCGGTTTTTCCCTTCCTTGTATTTTCTGGCTTCGCTAATCTGAAAATTTTGTTGAAATAATATAGTAAAATTGTATATACTCGTTGCCATGTTTTCTCTTTGCAATTTCCTTATGAAAACCATCGTTTAAATTAGCATTAAGAAGTCATTCTTGATCTGACTAATTTAAATTCTCACAAAAAATATTTAAATTGAACCCATCCTCCAGATTACCATTCTATCAATCTCTTCTTTGGTGAATCTCCCTGATTCATTCTTAATCGTGATGTTATTTCGAAACTCAGACCCTTGATCAACTGCTGTCACGAACAAAATGCCATTGGAATCGATTTCAAACGTGACATCTACTGTTGGAACTCCTTTAAGGGCACGAGGAATTCCTCTGAGTACAAACAAACCTAGTAAATTGTTGTTTTTTACGAAAGTCCTCTCGCCTTCATAAACCTAAAATTAAAATACACAGATTGATATCAAAGTAAATTAGATGATGGCATGCTTTCATTAAGATGCTTGATAGTGATTGGTCACGGACAACTCAACTAGTTGATCATATTTACCTCGTTATATACGGATATGGATTGCTATGAATTGTTCATCATAATCATCATTAACAAAAACAAACATTATTCATCATAAACAATTGTGTTCATAGAAAAATCACTTGCGTCGATATCCACAGCTGTTTGATTGTCTTCCACTGTGGTAAAGTAATGTGTTATCTTGACAGGAATATTCGTGTTGCGTTTTACAATCACATGCATGATGTCACCCCGAATTGCGGTCCCGAGAGACAAAGGTATAACTTCCTCAACGAAAATATTTTGAGCCTGCAGTAGAAAAGATATTGCGAACAAAAAATATATATTTGGTTTGACCCCGCATAACTGGACATGAATAAACTTCCACAAGATTACGTTATACCATCGATGAAGTGGGGTTGTGGAAATGATTTTCATGCCATAACGAGAGCAATTTATTGTTGGAGGCCTATGCAAATTGTCGTAAATAAGCCATATATCTTAGGTTTTGTCAGTGTTTGTTACATTTGACCATTGATTTATCAAGGATGACATTTTGTTTGATAATATCGTGAACCAAGAATCGTATGAGGCCAAACTTAGGATTATGTATGACCTTATATTGACTAATATGCATAAGTGAGATGTGCCTCATATGATGGGACATTTTTTCGAATCGAATCACAAAAATGCAGATTAGGGAATCAATATTTTATGTTTGAAAAATTTAGGAAATTGAAAAAATGCGAATTTATCTTTATTAGCAAAATATTTTAAGCATACGAAACAAGACTGAAACTATGAAGTGTTTGGATGAAGGAAAACTGTCGGATATTTACACTAATTACATTTGCAAGTATAAGACAGTAACCTCTCCAGATGTATCCCCGGATAGCTTGGCAGCAAGCACTGCAGCACCATATGCAACAGCTTCATCTTGGTTAATCGATTTAGTCAGGTCTTTGCCATCGAAGAATTCTTTGATGAGATTCTGGATCTTCGGGATCCGTGTAGAACCACCGACCACAAGGATATCATCAATCTTAGAATCGTTCAAAATAATTTATTGAAAATAGGAATGCATAATGTAATGGTTACCAGTTCTGTCCTATGAACTGTGACGTCATAAACGCCGCAGCATATTCTAGTCATGTGACATTAGAACTCGCATGGTTTTGGAATCCAGTGCTATAACTAATAAATAATTAATACGTTTTTTTTTATCCGTTTAATCCTTCTTATTGTAGTTAGTATAAGTAATGATTTCAATTGTAAAATAGTAATAGCATATAATTAATCAAGTTTTACCATTTAATATTAGCAGTTGGCATTTCAAGTTAAAGTAAAATCCTGGTAGGTAATCCAACAAATTTCACCGTACCCACTGAACGTTATTTGTATGTTTATTCGGCTTTGTACTGTACTGCATTGGACAATACGCCTTGAACATTTCGAGAGATCTGTTGTGTTTCGTGACAAGTGCAAGGGAGTTGGATAGGAATTTCGGACAGTTGGGGCGCGTTAAGAAATTTGTGACATTTTACAGTGGTTGTTTGTATAACAGCCAACCCATTTTACAGCCCGCCGTTAAGGACCCGGCTGCTGCTGTAACACATAACATTCTTAATTATTCAAAGGTGAACTGACTCCAACATGCCCTTTATTATGCTCGCGTGAAATTCAATGAATAGTCATGATTTTATTTTCCGGTACCTTGTCTTTTGTCATTTTTGCATCTTTAAGAGCACTCTTCACTGGCTCAAGAAGATTTTGAAATATATCATAATTCAAATCTTCGAATATTGTTCGGGTGATAGAATATTCGAAGTCGATTCCTTGATATAAAGCATCGATGTAAATGCTGGCATGAAAAATGTAAAATGATTAGCGAGAGTGTTATCATGGAGCAGTATTGCGTAGCCCTAGATCAGTTGTTCTCAACCACAGAGTAATGGTTCTGTTGTAGATGACGTCATATTGCTTACTCAAAAGCATGGATTAGGACCGCTGCAATATACTAAATACTGCTTTGCATTATCGATAGACTTCGCTTCGCCAACTCTGCGCTCATCATGCTACGAACCTGGCTTCAGTCCGAGTTGATAGATTTTTTTTTTGCGTATTCACAAGCAATTCGCAATCGCCGCATATCACGTTTTTCACCGAGCAATTCCCCATTGTGTATTCGGATGAATTCTTGCATCAAATGATTCACCAATCGATTGTCAAAATCTTCTCCTGTAATAAAGACATGATTTCGCAGAAATGGCTAAATTTATTCGTACTGGCCACATGGGCAATTTCACACGGGTAAAGCACCTATTTAGTATATTAAAAGGGACCTTTAGCCAATGGACGTTTAGCCAACACTTTTTTCGATTTCTTTTTCAAAAATCAGGGTAACAGTTAGGGCAAGGGTCAAGGTTAGAGTTAGCTTTAGGGTAGTGGTAGTTTCGAGGTTAGGATGGTTAGGCTCAATTTTTGAAACAAAAAAATCGAAAAAAAAAAACTTTTTTTTTTCAAGAAAAAACACATTTTTGAAAAAAAAAAATCGAAAAAAATGTTGGCTAAATGTCCACTTCTGTAACTATTAGCTAAATTTACGTTGGGTAAATGTCCGGTATTCTGCTTAATCGCATTATAATTTACATACCTCCCAAATGAGTGTTTCCAGCAACAGCTTTCACTGAAAAGCTATCCTCCTCGACGACGACGATACTGACATCAAATGTTCCTCCTCCCATGTCGAATACGAGAACATTTCTCTCTGATTTAATCTGAAAAATTGAT
>JAUELA010164612.1:0-13389 GCA_031471845.1 Boltenia villosa | reverse complement strand
CTATAAAAACATCAGTGGACAGTCAATTGTTCTAAAAGTAATAAAACAATGTGACCCCATGTAGTCACGCGACGTTTTCCCGCCGACATTACATCTAAAAAATTCAGAACATCCAGATTAGGAAGCTAATTCATGGTACATATCAAGTAATTGTAGATTTTACGAATTCAATAGAAGGTAAGAAATTCTGCTTTTTTGCGCTAGAGATTTAACCGTTTTCACAAGATAATTACGTCAAGGATTATAAGCCAACCAAGATTCCAAATCTCACAACGAAGCTAGTAAGGCTATTAATGTTATAGTTGTTCTTTTTCATTCAAATACCAAGTAATATTTTACAAACAATGGTTCCAAGTTGTAATTCTAGAATACAGTCAAGATTATTTTCGTCTTTACACAAGTATGCTTGTAGGCAAAATAATATAGATACATATTGCTGTTCTTATGGGTATACATTGTATTACAAAGAAGGTGGGAAGAAAATGATTCAGCCTTTTTCGACTGAATGCTTCCGTTCTAATTAACAGCGCATCCGTAAATAGAAACGAATTTCTTTGTATATTCCACGCCATCCGTCGTCCAACAACATCGGGCGACCGTGAGCTCTCCTGGCGCCGCAATCCAACCAGCGGCGTCACCACACCAGGACCCTTTCCCCTCTGTTGGTTCCAACCAGCGCCCCCATTCCACGGGAGAAGGCGGTGCAAAAATGGATTTTCCGACAACGGAAGATCTATCGGCGTTCCGCCTTCAGTTGGCAGACATCGCGGAGGGTTTTCTTTCAGATCCGTCTGAGAGTGCTTTTTTTCGCTTTGAAATCCAGCTTGAGCGTTGTACGCACCAGTCTTCCGGTTGTGCAAAGCGCCCCGGGAAAACTCGGTACTCACGCATGGCTCAAATTCGAGCCAAGAAAAACATGCTCAACGGACAGCGTGGGTACCGCCCGGGGACGCCCAACAGGTAAGAACAGATTTTTAGCGCAACCAAAAGGAGACGGTGCGACAAATTATTGAAGGTTCGCCTCGCAGTCTCCGTTGCCAGATTTCTCCTCATACCATCGAGGAAAAATATCGATTCGATTCGAGAACACATGAAGTCCAGGATTTCAGGATGCCCTCATGGATGGCCCAGCAGGTTAGCTCCACCACCCCCTTAGAGCAGGAGTCCGCGATCACGTCTACGGAGGTAGCGCAAGTCCTGCAGACCCTTAAAACCGGGTCTGCACCGGGCTCTGATGGTCTTACCTATGAGTTTTGGAAGAAGGTGGACCTCAGAGGAGAAATCATCTGCCGCCTCTTCGAAGCCTGTAGGTTTTTCCGACGTGTTCCCAACCAATGGCGGAAATCGTGGGTAATCTTGATACTCAAAGACCTCGATTCTCCACTGGACGACTTAGGAAATTGGAGACCAATCGCTTTCTGCCGCACTCTGTATAAGATTGTGCAGCGGTGATCGCGAGCGCCTGCAACGCTGGGGCAGTCATCTCCCCGGAACAAAAGGGGTTTGTTCCAACGGAGGGTGTGTTTGAGAACGTGTTTCTGGATGCCATCATTAGGGATGCGAAATCCCGCCAGTGCGACTTGTTCGTGGCGTGGCTGGACATCCGTAGATGATTTCGGCTCCGTGCGTCACCATTCCATGAGGTCCCCAATCACTTTCACTGCCCCTAGAATTAGTCGAGGTCATGGCGGATATCTACTCCAGAAATGTGTTCACCGTTGCTTGTCAGGGGTGTGACACATCCCCCATCCCATCAGGGAGAGGGGTACGCCAAGGCTGCCCCTCGTCCGTTATCATTTTCAACCTCGTGATGGAAGTCCTGATACGGGGGGTTATGTCCCTTAGTGATAGTGGTTACCGGCTTCACTGTGCTCCAGAGGTGACTGCCAAGGTGTCGGTCGGGCTACGCGGATGACTGTAGTTTACAGTCGTCCACACGTGAGCACTGAGCAGTCGTCCACACGTCGATTAATTTAACATTTACAGGGAATTTTCCCGTTGGTCTGGTATGCAGTTCAAGCAATCCAAATGCCGTATGCTTGCTCTTGTATTCTCCGAGAGTGGCCGCATGGGGGTGGATTCGGTGCCTCATCTTGATGGTGAAGTGGTGCCCACGCTCCCACTCAGCTGCACTTGTAGGTATCTGGGCAAACACATGGGATAGCAGATCAACCGCCGAGGTGAGGGTATTATTAATAACATCCAAACTTACACTTACAGGCTTTTCCTGACACCCCTCACCTCGTTCCAGAAGCTGCTTGCGTTGAAGAGGTTCATTTTACCGAAACTGTTTTTTCATCTTAGGATCTGCAGGTTCCCTGCTCGTGCACTACACCGCCTTGACGCGAGCATACGGAATTTATTGAAAGCCGCTTATCGGCTTCCAGCACGTTCCTGTCAGCCGTTCTTCCATGCTTCGGCTGCAGCCTGGGGACTGGCGATTCCGAACCTTGCCCGCGAAGCGGACATTGCGAGGATGACCCAGGCCTTTAAGATGCTTTCATTCCCCGACCCGATGGTGCGTGCTTTTGCTCATGGTACGGTTGTACGGTTGCACTCCCTGTACGGTTGTAGCAACCACTTTCTCCTTTCGTCTACGGTTCTGGCACCCTATGAGGTGTCTTGGTTGTTCAAAGCCCGACTCAATCTTCTACAACTGCGGGTGATCCCCAGCAGATTTAATCTCTTATGATACAAATGTTTTATATTACACTATTTTTTCAAAGTAAAATCATAATTTTATAAATCTTTCTTTGGCAGTTGTCACAATCCAACAAACCCACAAAATATTTCTTGCCTCGTGTGCGGCTCATATTACAAGTGCCAGGTTAGTCAAAAATATCCTCTTTCATATTTATTATGTAAGAGTCGTGAATTTTTAAATATATTTCGTACTAATTATACACCAAATGCAAGTAATTAAACGATAAAGAAACGAAAATAGTCTATTACGAAGTAGATTAGAAAAGAAATGACTGTCATTCAAATCATGTCAGTCAACAACAAACACAAATATTATTGGTAATGGTATTATTGGTATTATGATTGTATATTCAAAAGAATTACATATATGCATTTACAGGCTTTTCATCGTATATTTGAATTCAATTGTAACATTTAATCTTATTTATCTTACTTAGAAAAATGAATGCGTTCATCGTTCCACTGTTTGTGACGGCTACCCGGTCGATGAATGCTCGGAAGATCACGAGTGGAAAAATGGTGTCGGATATAAATGTATACGGAACGGAAGAGAATTTATTTTACCTCAGCAGTTGCTGCACGACGACATTTGGGCCTGCGACAACGGGGTTGACCTGTGTTTTGGGATTCAAACCCGGTTAAATGCGAGTTCAAGGTCCGTTCTAATGGCCATTTTAAAGTTACTACTGTTTTAGTTACTTTGCTGCATCATAATGGAGTCAACAGCCTTTGATGTCATAGACACATGGTCTTTTCGATTATTCATGCATGACACCCACGTGATATAATATTGCCCAATGAGGATTGGTTACCGTTAACTGATTATTAGCAATGTAATACCCAAGAATTTCAGCTCATATCAATCTGAGCAGCCAGCATAGAAGTTAACTCTTTGAACTGGTGCACATGATTCACAAAATTTTACGTCATAATTTAATGACGTCATTTTATTGAACGACATCTGAATTTAGAAACGAATGGCAATCTCGAGACAATCTTCTAAGAATTCGTTGTTTAATGTGCTTGAATGACGTCATGGTGATTCCTGCGTCACGTGTTTGTGACGGAATAATCGATTGTTCGGATATGACTGACGAATGCTTGTGTGAAGACAATGTACCAGAAATATATCGCCAAGTTATTGTGAATGCAAATGCAACAAAGGTATGATCATGAATTTAGTTGATATTGCACACCTTTCAATTCGGAATACTAAATTTTGGTTCTCTAATTATTTACATTATACTATTTCCTTCAGGTAAAAGAGAATGATGATTTTAAGAGAAGAGGTAACACAACCAGCTTACCTGTGAACAGGTAGGAATTTTCTTATTATTCAACGAAATTTCCAATTTGTTTATATTCAAAATGCTCTCATGCTTTATTTTAATAATATTAAAGGAGCGTTACGACTGCCCATTGTGACGTTGGCCACGTGTTATGTGGAAACAGGAAATGCATCGCCCGAGAATCGGTTTGTGACGGAATAAACGATTGTGACGAGGATGAAAGGTTAGATTATTTTATTTTATATATTTTTATGGTGATTCCCTCTGTTTAATGCACGATGTTTTTAGATTATGTTATTTTAGCGATGTACAGTATTATTTAATGAACTTCGTTTGATTTAATTTCAAATTTATGTATCATATATATCCTGCATAATATATTATCGTCTCTTTATTTATGAGATCTGCAAAGGAACGATGGGATGTAAGGACACGACCAAATACGAAGAAGTTTGCAGGTAGTTTATGCTGATATGTTGATTAAAACATTATTTGTATATATATATACTGTATTTCCCCTCGGGATTAGAGGAAGGCCAATTGTTGGCAAACGTTCGAGTATTTATTTTCAATAAAAAGAAAGCGTACAGTCAAAAAAGTTCAACGCCTGCCAGTAACTATAACGCCGCAATATTCGAGATTTATGAGGTTTTTACCTTGTCTTGTTAATTAAAATACAGCCCTTGTTGATTGAATTTATGTTTTCTGCTTCCGTTTGTCCTCAAAATTGTTGTTCGAACATTGAAGATATTTTTTCAAAGTCCATCCATATTTTATCATCAGGTAATTTGAATAAATATATGTTGATTTATGCTACAAATATTCGTCACAATGCTAGGAGGTCAATTTTGGAGTAATCTTTTACCTGTCCCTCGGCCCCATAACACCCTCCGTGATTTGCGACACTCATAATAAACATCACACATATCACAGTAACAGCAGATTCAGACACCAATCAAAATCTTACTTTTAACTCAAATAATAACTTTCCTGTGTTTGACTCAGCTACACTATTCCATTTTAAACAGAACACAACTATGCCTGACCGCTTCAATTGTGGGTTCAAGTATTGTGACGGCAAAATCGATTGTGTGGAAGAAGATGATGAAAATTATTGTGAGAATGACTATAAGAGATTCTATTGTGACGCATTCCGACCTGGTTACATCAGCATTATGAACAAACAATTGTGTGACGGGATTGTTGATTGTAAAGATGGGATCGACGAATCAACTGAACGTTGCGGGGAAGAGAAGTTCTCATGTCCCGCACTCGGAGGAAAAATGGTCCGTTATAGAAATAAAATCGCCCAATACATTATTTATCTTTCAATTTTTAGGAAATTAATATTCTCGATTCTACAGATCAGCATTGATCGCTCGTTAGTCTGTGATTTTTCGATCACGTGTGATGACGCATCAGATGAAATGAATTGCACGGATGACCGGTTTTACTGCGAGAAAGGTTACCCCTTGTTCGTGAGATCTCGACAGGTGAGATAAGGCTCCCGTAATTACTCATGACGTCATAATATAATTCAGGCACACAGTAAAGAGTGGTTAATTGACATATGAGATATGTTGGAACCGAAACAAGAAACTCCAGCAGAATAATGTAATGTTTGCAGGCATTTAGGCTGGAATACACGTACGCGGTAAACGCACGCGTTTTTTGGTTTGTTTCATTACAATCGCGCGAATACGTATGGAATCGAATTACGCGCGGTTGTAATGAAACAAACCAAAAACGCGTGCGTTTACGCGTGCGTGTATTCCAGCCTTTATCCCAGCCACAGGTAAATAATAATTGAATGGCTGGCGCTCTACACTAGTTTGTCTGTTAGCCTGTCATTGTATCGTATTGAGGTTATATTTCACAGAAATTCGACAGCAGAGGAGATTGTTCGGATTGGAGTGATGAATGCCCTTCAAACGACCAGTCAAGGACAAATGCAATTTCACGATTCTCGAATCGCTTCCGTTCAGAAATCTGGTCAATTGAACAAAAAGTTTAAAACCATCCACAAGGATTCATATCGTAAAATACTTAAGTGATTCGCCTTGTACTTAAGTGCCTTGTTTTAAGAATATATCTTTTTCAGTGCAATTGTTAGATCCAACTACGCATCGTGCTTGTTATATTCTGTTTGCTATCTCAAATTCCATCTCTTACACACAGGCCGTCATCATACGAGAAGGATGGAAACTTCGAAACATCGGCCAACTATCATCAGCCGCGACTACAAATCGTTTGCTGATTTTGAATATCGCAGTCTCCGACTTATTGATGGGAGTCTATCTACTCGGACTTGCGATCATGACAATCGTTATGAAGGTGGATACCATAGCTAGAAATCGCAAATGGAGGTCCTACATATTCTAGTCTAGCTATATAGCTAATCTGCATTTAAAGACTCTTATTAGATACAATGTGAGAGATATAAGTAGATAATTGGAAACATTTAGGAAAGTGGAGGAAAATTCTTGTCTAAAAACTTATCAGTAAGAAATAGTTGGGGATTCCCAGCGTCAATGGTTGATAGATAACGTCATGGTAATTATGACGTCACAGATATTAGTTAGTAATGTGTTAAGTAGTTGGTATTGATATCCTGCAGTAGGAAAAATTGCATTTTTGCAACAGATAAATATATATTTTTGTTTACACTACTATTTATAATTCTTGTTTGTAATCCAGTTTATATTCAGGGTCGCTATTGTTCAGAAGACCTAGCTTGGCGTTCAAGTTCGACTTGCTTAGGTTTTGGACTTCTGACTGTTGTATCGAGTGAGACATCGGTCATCAGAATGGTTTTACTGACATCATGTCGGTTGGACGCGGTGACGGAGGTAAGATGCAATCGAAACATGAATCAGAGTTTTTCTAGCCGACTGTATCGTAATGGGTTCTTGTTTGGTGTCGAAGAGACAAGAGTAGTTAGTATACGCACAGAAGTATGGGTTTATTACATCATACTGACATAAAGTAACGTAAACTGGTTGGCAAGTAAACATAAAGAATAAATAGTTTTGCTCAAACGTCTCTCCATTTGAGCTTATGTTTGTGAAGCATGTTGTTTGCTTTTGCGATTAGATGCTCGCATTGTATGAGCTCTTTGAGTTTTTTTTAATGAATTCAGGAATTGGTCTTGAACTCTCGCCCCGTAGATGATTAATCTTCCACACAGAAGAACCGCATTGATCGTTTTGAAACGAGCTTGGCGATTTTTCGTCAACACGATCGTTTTTTGTGATTTAGTAAGAGGTAATAAAAGTAATTGAAACCTATTTTGGGTCAGGAATTCCTCCATATCATTCCAAAAGGATTATATTTTGTGGCAATCAGTGAAGAGATGCAAGAGGGTTTCTGGTACCTCTTCACAGAATGTATAATTTCCGTTGTTAAAGATATCCATCCTTTGTAAATCTTTGCTTGTAACAATGGCTCTCAGGCTCAGTTTCGTTTGGAATACTCGCAAGGAGCAGTCTAAAGTGCATGTATGGATGTAATGTTCTCACCTTGTAAATGACATTTAGCGACCACTAGCGGTCAACATCTGTAAGTCATTTTTCTGTTCAACAGCCATTCAAGTCTAGACGACCTCGAAAGAGAGACGTGTTTTTTATGATACTATTGGCATGGATGACGTCATTGTTGCTTGCGTTTATTCCTCTGACGTCACGTTTATCTGAAACGTTTGTCCGTGGTGCTCGACTGGCTTACAATCCTTATATCCGAAATGCTGTGACGTCACTTGATAGCGCTAAAGAGCTATTTAAGAGACTTGCTGCTTATGATTTGAAACCCAACATATATTTTCCATGGATAAATTTAATATGTATTGGAATTTCTACAGTGTGCAGTTTTAAAACGTGGGGAGTGATATATAGTCAATTGAGTTTACATTAGACGCGACACGAACGGGAACCACAACATTTCGGTTAATTGTCAACCATTATTACAATAAAAAATCCTCAATATTTGAAGTTGATTGATCCCTCAAAAGCAAGGTATTTCGTGGTTAGAAATAACTGTCCTAAAATACTTTTCATAATTCAGGGAATGTTGAAGATTTCTTGACAGGAAGAACTTATTTTGATCTGGAAACAGAAGCAAACAAGTATTTCGTTCATCAGAAGATGGAATTCTCAAGTCATATGAGGTTTTATTTTAATTCTTTATCAAGCCCAAGATCAAATACTCAACTAGGGCTGATCATATTAATTAGGTCTGGTCGTGAGTCCCAATCTCGCTTTAATATCATTCCCAAAAGGGTTCTAGAAAAATTGTTCACAGACAATTCCCCCCTAATTGACAACAACAAACAAACTGCCAACTGAATTGAAAGAAAATTAAGAGATAATCACACTATATAAAGGGTGGAGTGATGTGAATAAAATTAGTTTGATTTTCTATATCGATCCAAACTCACCTATAATCACCGAATGAGGACTGGAATAATATAGCGCGGAGAGGCCAGTATTTCTATAGCACGATAACATATTCACAACAAGCATTTATTGAGGAGTGGACTCGAACATAGTCTATTCGGATTGATCACTTCACTGATTTCATGATACTAAAATAAATTTACGTACAGCTATTACAGCAACGACAGCGTATGTATTCCCAAGTATTTCGTCTCAACTTCCGACCCAGCTTGGATATACTCATTCATCGTCAATCTTTTCAATTTCCTTGCGTTCACGTTCGTTGCGTCAGCTTATGTAGGAATTTACGTCAAATCTAGCCGCAATTCAACCGAGTCTCGACCCCCGAACCTGGATGAGAGACAGATGAGAAGAAAGTTATTAATACAATAAGGAAATTAAATTAAACAAATTCAAACATCGTATGCGTCATTATTGTTAGAGTACAAACCTACATACACACACAGACGAACATGATAGGATAATGTATTACACACACATGTACACCGGTTGCCTTAAGCATGTGAAACAAACTCTAATCTATTTTTGAATTATCTGCTGCAAAGTTAAATACATAGTTACTTGCTTTCATGTGCAAATATAATTCCTTGTAATAGACATGCATATGCACTGTTGTTTTCATCTTCTTTCATGCATTTCGCAGCGATGCAGCGGAAGATTATTCGCCTCATTATAGCCGACTTCTGTTGCTGGATCCCTATCTGTATCTAGCCTTCTGCAAGCTAGGAGGAGTCAACATAGGACTACAGCGTACGCTGTATCTGCGATAGTTCTTCTGCCGATCAATAGCGATCTGAATCCCATGCTCTACTCAGATATGTTCGATGCTCTTTATAAGAAGATCTTCAAAGATCGAATAAAGACTCCATCCCAGCAAACAGCAGCATCTTCAAATCGATCTAGTCGTTCCTCTACACTTGAAAATGCCGCCAAAATCAAACTGGAATTTGAGGAAGACGACATGGAGGAGAAATTGAATGTGAATGACACCAAGCTCTACATTTTCAACTTTCCGTCCACAGGACATTTCAGAATCTTTGTAATTGATTATTGTTTGATTTTTGTTTTGAAGTACATTGTATGAATGCATCTATTCATGAATCTAGCGAGAGACAAAGATTCTCATCAATTTTTTTGACATAAAATCACATTTTTGAAACTTTATAGCCTAGTTCAGAAAAATAATCTCCGATTCCTCAAATTCAAATTGTGGAGAGTATTGTGGCTATTCGCTGGATGCTACAGAGTTCATGTTTCCTAATTCTTTAATTCTGCAGTCGAAGTTCCGCCAATGGGTTTCTGGATGCCGGCTATGCCAACGCGATACCTAGGCCAACAACGTCTCTTCTGGAGATGTCTGATAAGTTTGTTGAATGATGTATTTATTAAAGTTCGGTTGGCGATGATGTAAATGATACTAAAGACGACAAATGCAATGATTAACGACGAATTGACATGGTTGAGACACATAGTAAAGTTGTTAACTTTTCCTATTTGTGGCATTTTATGAGCTGACACTCGAGGAAAAGACCTAACGGTATGTTAGTAAAGAAACAATGGATTCGAGATTGGGTACAAAGGGCAATGTAAACCATTATGTCTGAAAGATCCCTAATGTGCCTTCACGGCACTCACATAGAGTGATTGAAATATTCAATAAAAACAGAACGAGTAATACTGACATCGGTGCAGCACGGAAATCTGCTTGTAGAAATGGGAATTCCCACGAGCCATGAGGAATAGATGTAAGAGTGTTACTTAGAATAAATAACAGAACCTGGCCAGGAGTCAGAAAATTAGGTTAGGGACGGTTAGACGGTTAGTACAATTGGTAGGAGTCTCACTAACCGGCACCCGATAGTGCTTATTTCGCAGCAAGCGGCAATTCTGACATCGATCGTTCTTAAAATGTTTTCCAAGCTGATGTAGTCATTTCTCGTGAAAAGATGCTTTATATTTGCCGAAGTTTGCCCAGTTGTTATTTCCCTCAACCTTCCATTGTTCATCGGTTTTTAATTCAATCTGAATCATCATCACTGTCCAAGTGGCGTTGTTGTGGAATACTGCCTCCAGCCATGAAGGTCTCTGCATTGATGCCTCCGTGAAAAACCATTCCTGGTCTTTCTGGTTCTGAACACAAAACAAAAAAACATTATGGATTTTACATAAGTGCTTTATAATATTCTTTATTAGTGGTAAAACTTAACAAATTGCAATTTTAATTTCAGTACACAATGTTATCATAATTTTCAAACGTTATTTCTGAAATTGTTAGCTAAACCATATCTGCATACGGGTTCATAGTTAGAAAAAGAATCATATATAATATCTTTTAAGTACCTCTATTTGGCCATTGGAAATAGATGTCATCTTCATCAGCATCATTTAAGTTGCACCTCAGTTCAATCTCCTCACCAGGTCGTGGTTTAGGCTGAATTCGGTATTTCAGGAACTTACGGAGAACTTCCCCAAAGTTTTCATCCAAGACGAATTCTTGAAGGATACCAGGTTGCATTTCATGTCCCTGACATTCGAGAGTAACTTGCATTCTCTCGTCTTCTTTCACAAATATTGGATGAAATACAGCAGGGGCGTGATGAAAATTCGAATTTTCTATTTCTTCTTTGCACTCGCGCCGAATAGTCTCGTTTTTAACGTGGACAACGACCAGGAATTTGCCACCTATATGATAGTGAACGCTTGCAGATAATTCGTGTCGAATTGGACCCCAGATCAATTTTCTCAGCCATCCCCAGAATCTTGAGAAGTGCTTACACTCGAACTCAATGACACCTCTTGCTGTTGCTAGTGGTATAATAGCGATTCTCTGCATGTCTGAATTCTCGTCATCTTGACACATAACCTCCACCATGGTATCTGGAGATTCGGTCGAGGCCCATGTTGTAAGCTGAATTTTCACAGGAACGTTGAAT
Source organism: Boltenia villosa (assembly GCA_031471845.1). Taxonomy (NCBI): domain Eukaryota; kingdom Metazoa; phylum Chordata; class Ascidiacea; order Stolidobranchia; family Pyuridae; genus Boltenia; species Boltenia villosa. The sequence goes on along the minus strand of JAUELA010164612.1, from coordinate 2,013 downwards.
TCCACGGATGGCTTGCAAATCAAAGTGGGTGTGACACGTAGATATCCACCCGGCCATCCGGAATTGCTGAAGCCAAGCGAGAGTTGAAAATTGATAGGTTGGTCGACGGCTCCGGGAAAATACAATGCCCTGCACATATCTTTATCCATGATGCCACCTTCTGGGCCAATTTCACCTGCGTCAAGTTATTTAATAAGCATTACTCATAGTGATTTGCACAAGAATTAAATACCAATATGGTTCAGAAGTAGTAATTTTATGATGCATTAAAAAAAGATCTCAGTGAAATAACCAACCTTGCGTTACTTCGGTATCTTGATCACTTCTCTTCTCCATGTGTTTTGATGTCACATCTACAGGCTTGACTTCACTTGACACATCACCTCCGCTTGCTGCAGCTTCTGTAAATATCAATGAGTGTATTTATTTTACATAAAACTCATCGCATCGGATGAATTTTCAAGGATTATTTAGGAAAGGTTCTCGTTTTAAAATTTAAGGAATATTTCCGAATCAAATTTGTCTTGATTCGATTCGAAATAAAGATTTCGATTTTATTTGAAAATACATGTGGATTATTCAATTACCTTAATTTGTTTAAAATATATCCGAAACAATTTTATTTTACTCTCTTATGCGTAATTTGATAAACTAATTTGTCTTGATTCGATTCGAAATATAGATTTCGATTTTATTTGAAAATACATGTGGATTACTCAATTACCTTAATTTTTTAAAATATATCCGAAACAATTTTATTTTACTCTCTTATGCGTAATTTGATAAACTAATTTTTAAGTATTCTAGTCAAACAGATTTCACTGTTATTGTTAGCTGACATTATGGAATATATTGGTGAAATATTATAATGTGTTACTATTGTATTCTCACCATTGCTTTCCCTCTCATTTTCGCACGTGGAATCGTCATGGCTATCGCCAGTTCCTCTGCAGTTCATTAACTCGACGAGGTTCTGCGCTAATATTTCTGCCATCAGCTAAAATAAAATGTGTTCCAAATTAAAAATATCTATCTATTTAAAGACACAACATCATTTTGAACAAATCAATTATTCAATTCTTCGTCCATGTGTTAGGGTAAAGGTGAGTTGGGGTGAGGGCTAAGGTATGAATGATAATTAGAGTAGTGGTTAGGGTAATGGTAAAGGAAGGGTAAAATGTAAGATATAATTGTTTGAATGTTGGCTAAACGCCTCCTTATTGGATGATCGTACGTTGGTAATTGTCAAAACTTGGATTTCGAAATTTACTATTTCCGCAATTATTTAAAATTGTAAAGTTGTACAAACTTAGTCGAGTTTATGTAAATGTAAATCCACCAATGATCAAATGGTGACTAAGTAATGAATTTACAGCTAACCAATGTAACTGCTTCTAAGCCTAGAATAGACTACCACGTTAGAAAATTAACGTAAGCTCCGATCTGTAACGTGGATAAATTTTGGAGTGTACACGGCGGAATTAACGTAAGCTTCGAGTCGATTAAAATCGAGAGTAATCAAATGCATCGATCTGACTGGTTCCTCGTGATACCACCAAGTAGCCTACAACGTCACGTGAAAAACAAGTATTTTGCAAACAAAGAAATTCTCGTCCTCCATTTCATTCAAAGTGTGTAAACGATCTGCTATATTATTAATTGCTTCTATAAACCAAATTTTATTTAGCAATATACAATTGGTATGTTAAAAGTAGAATTACCCGTCTTCTCACGATAATTTAGATGAATAGATTTGGAAATTAGCGTATGTGAGTTATTTCATTTGCCCCTGAATTATATATGATTTACATGCGCCGTGTGTAAAAAAATAACAAAAAAATTAATAAATATTTCGAAACAACGACAATTTAAACGAAGCAAAATAAGCTACCTAACCCAAATATATTCCGTCACGTGAAAAACAAGCATTTTGAAAACAATACATTGTGGAATATTATTTTGTCCAAATCTCACTCCCAGTGAAAAATAACAATTCAATGTTACCTTTTTGCC
>JAUELA010164501.1:0-13399 GCA_031471845.1 Boltenia villosa | reverse complement strand
ATTCAATTCGCCACTGCATCAGCTGATACAAAGCATATTTACACTTTCACTCGATGGAGCCAAAACTAGTCACGTGAAAACCGTACAAATATTGGCAGAGAGTTGAACATTAACTCTTTTACTTCAACCTTCTCATTACTAATGCATTCTCTTGTTCTTCGTGTCAAGCGAACAATCAGGGTTAATACCTGTAAAACATATTAAACAATCTTTTGTACCTGGAACTGTTGCTACAGAATGTTATTTATGTTGTCTATTAAATTTGAAAGCTTTGTATGCTCAGAGAATTCAGTCGTTTTCAGGACAATTATCTGAGCGATGCCGACTGTAAGTCTTGTTATAAATTTTGTTTCGTCAGATTGCGTTAAATCCTAAGGTTTGATTCCATTGATGAAATATTGATCAAAAATAATCATTCAATTTAAACCGTTGTAATCGTTTAATGTCATCGCGAAATTGCAGTGTACGAAAAAGTGACAATCATGAATTTATCAACGGAGCATTAAAATATTCAGAATTGTCGTATGATTTAGGTTAGGGTTGTGGTTGGGATCATATTCATGATTAGGTAGGGTCTACCAGTGATTTCCTGACGTGCAATTTTCCGAAATCCGGAAATTACTGCTGCATGATTTTCAGTAGAGTTAAGATCCTAATCGTGTTATATGTGTTTCATATATGTTTTATAGATTTGGTTATATTATAATTATATATGTTTTGTTTAGTGAGACATAAGGTCGTTCGCTCCTTGTACCCAGGTTACTTGTTTTCAAACTATCAGATATGAATCCGAAGAGTTCCGCCTGACTACCAAGCATGGGTATACGAGATTGTATGTGTTCTCATATCTGTTCAAATCATGCCTTTCGCTGACGAAGAATCCACCTCCTTGCTACAGGAATTACCAACTAAGGTTTGTCTTCAGAACGATTTCTCAGTTGTGAGTATATCAAGCTGTACGTGTTAGTGAGCCTGTTCATATCTGCGCTGTGAAAAAGATGAATGGTTTCAAATAACCACGATGATGTTTTCTCCCTCTCAATTGCAAACTAATATAGTTAAAAGCGTTGCAACTATTGTTTATTACCATTGTGTTTAACGGTCAAAACAATTTTACAAGCTAATAAAATTATTGTCGTAAGACCGTCCTGTTTTATGGATGTTTAGATATGGCAGATCTGGTATAAATGGAAATAAATTATCGAGATTTGAAGTATTTGCGAGCTAATTGTTTGAATGGAAATTACGCAACGTAGATAGAAATTGTTTTCCAACTACAGGGAGTGCGGGAGCATCTACACTTGCATTGATGACCTCAGGAATTCTTTTTATTGTTCGCAACCGTTTATTGTTACGCCATAAACCATGAATCAAATAAAGGTGTGTCGACTCTGATTGGTCGATGTAGCTATTCAAACTTTATTTAACCCGTGATATTGCGACGATGCGTACGTGACTAATAAATCCCAGACATTTTCGATATATTGATATTTCCAGTCAACTTTGCAGCATTGATTTATCTAATCCAGAAGGAAAGTCACGAAATATAACTCTCTAATCTCATAACCGTAACATAAACATGAGGCCCTTTACTATCCCTAACGCACTTATCCTAACCTCTATTAAACTTGTGCCTTTTTTCTGGAAATGGTTTATCGACCGAGCGAAAATTTCAGAATCTGCGGTTTCTATAGTACTGAGCAGAATTACCATCAAAACAATTCTAGATTGGGGTAAAAAAGTTGGGTAAAAATAGCCTGTCTCACGGTGGTCTAAGCTGAGTTCATGTTCTCTAGTGGGTGAAAAATCCAACGCTTGGTGAATTCTGTATGGTGTCGAACAAATGTATAAAATATTTTCAAAATATCGTATCGTGTGTACGTAACGTCGTAAAGTAGGTTGTACGTAGCTCGAGAGTTGACCATACGTAACTATTATGTAGCTTTCACTACACTTGGATAGTAGCCAATGTGAGGCCAAAGAGCTTCATGGGTGGCCAAATATAATGTTGAAGTAACTCTTGACGAAAATTCACCATGAAAATGATCAACCAAACATTTAACAATATTCCAACTTGATAGGAATAATTCATTTCTTGTCGTAGAAATGCGTCATTGTTAGCTTATTTGTCATGATGTATATCTTTTGACGTCATATATAGCATGAGGACATCGCTTTATGTGTCACTTATATGTTTCCATATCCGCTATTACACCCCATCACATTTTGGCACCGTTCCTGTTTGGTTCTGTTTCATGTTTCAGTCCGGCCCAGTATAGAGGATTCGCAGCATATCCTTGAATTTCATGTAGTACACGTTAATGAATGCATGTATTTAGCGTTATATTCTCATCTTATCATATTTTCTTTTCAGGTTTAGAACAAGAAGGAGAACTTCAAGTCAACAAATGTTCATTTACGACCGAACCTCAGCAAAAGAATTAACAACGAGTAACTCCTTCGATATGCAACGCAACAGATATGACAACATGAGGTAAATATTAACTGATAATTAAAAATACCCGAGGAAGTTACATAACGATAGTTGGCAAATGAAGAAGACTTAGGCTTTACTGGGTTAAGCAGGACTTTGAGAGGGATATTCCCTGAGGGTAAAAAGTCTTTCGAACACTCTTTAGTATTTAAGACGGTACAAATGTTAACATATACTCTTGGGTGAGAGTTTACAGTGAGGGTAGAAAGTTTCCTTCGGGCGCGCCCGTATTTATGACGTTATATAAGAGTATGCGTCACAATCAATACAGCATTGTTAACATATACATTTGTGGGTAAGGGATTACGGGTTAGGAAAGACTCCGAGGCGTATATTTTCTGTCCTTCGTGCACGTTCCCTTTGATATTTATGACGTAGAATCAGATTATGCGTCACAATTAATACAACATTGTTAACATAGACTCTTTGAAAGTCTCCTTCTAAGAGGTTATTGCAAATTTTAAAGGCTTTCTCAATTTTGATAAGAAGTAACTGTTTAGTTCGTAAATTATTTTTTTTTGAACAAAAATGTTTTAATAATATATGTTTTTTATAATTTCAATTTTTCAATTTCTCACTTCATCTTTAAGGATCTAACCCCAAAAGAATGGAAACATTCGATATTTAAGGGATTTACCATTGACACTAATAATCTATAAAACTAATTTGCTAAAGTTCAAGTTCCTTTTAAGTGCTTCAAGATCTTTAGGAATTCACAGCTACAACAAAACAGGAGATGTTCATTCGTAGCAGGATCTCTACTAGACCACAGGATGAAGAGGACACAGCTAGGTCGCCTAGGACGAGTCAGCTAACATCCACTAAACAGGTGAATAATAAAAGACAAAGATAAACATTTCCAAAGCCAGATAATTGACCTTGCCTATGTTATTTGGCATATCACCCCAGATAGTCCATTGGTATGTCATACTATTTGGTCTAGAACACAAGTGTTTCATGGTTATGCCCTGAAAGGGTAAATGGAAAAAGGTGAAGTGTACAACTAAGGAAGTGTAGGCGTAACCTCAAAGCTTAACCTGCCCAAATATTTCCTTTTTAGTCTACTTCCTCTTTCAGGGCATTTCCTTATTATTCACCTCTCTTGGTTTTATCTCTTCTTCTATATTTTCGAAATTAGTTGACGGTATTGGTAATATCTATTTCACGCTGAAGTTTACAGCATTATCATACATAAGTGTGATGTTCAATGTCACGCAATTTCTGTGCTGGACCCATCACCTCAATCTGATCTTTTATTTGCAGGATTCTGCAACATCATCTGCATCTGTTGATGTTATGACGTCATTCATCGGGAGAACCATCAACATCCGCCCTTTTTTCAGCAAACTGGCGAAGACTTGACTGCTTTGTAAGTTGTTCTCAAGATTTAAAAAGAAGGTAATTGGTGTAAATTTCATGTAAAGCTGACAATGCTTCGAACAAATATTCACTATTTGATTTATTGTTTCTTACATGTTTGGTGAAATTTCCAGCCTTTTTAAAATATAAACTAGTCGAAATGTATTGAAACCGATACAAATGCAGAGAAAAATCAGAAAGTCTGGATCTTTCTTATCATTTGGACGAGGTTCAATGACATGACGAGAATGAATTGCATGGCTAATATGTTTAATATTATTTATTTTATAATCTTTATATCGAATTTTGTGACATTAAAATAGTCGAGCATTTAATTTGTTTTTTTTTTGTTTCATAATCGAACTAAATAATATTTGTTTTATTTAAAGGTTTATAACTAGTTTAATATAAATGCAACTAAGTCTAACCAAGATTTTCTTTTTACAGGTGTATATCTAAACCTCCTCAAGGCGATAGTATCAGATCTGAGAAATATAAACAATATTTTACTTAATTCATTTGCGCAAACGTTTAATATCGTCTACGCTGATTCGTATGCACGTGTCAAACTGAAAATACGTCATCTCACCATATATGGTCATATATGATGTGTCTCTCATAATCTAAGTAGGAGTCTCTTTTCCCAAGCAAAATTTCAGATCTCACTCGAGTAGTATCATTGTATATTTTAGAGATCGGCATTATCGAATCTTTAAATATTCGAATTGTATTTGCATCAGGCTTCCCCACAAAACGATGCAAATGCTGGAATTTTAGCCACAAGATTTATATTCCACTTTATATTAGAAAACAAGAAATCAAAAGCTTTCGAACCTTCGATTAAAAGTGCCCATATCTAAGTATTCGTATTACTTTTCAAATAAACCGATAAGTATTCTCGACATCATTCTCGCCTGTAATATGTATTTTGGTAGGTCTGTCTATGCAAAATATTAGAACCTCGATAGGAGCATTAGATTTTTTCATAGATTAACCATTGACCATAATAATCTATAAAACTAATTTGCTTCCAGTTCGAACGTTCAAGTTCCTTTTCAGTGCTTCAAGAATTCACAGCTCAAACAAAAGAAGAGATGTTCATCAATGGCAGGATCTCTACTAGGCCGCAGGAGGAAATCCAGTTTAGATGAAGAAGACGTGGCTAGGTCGCCTAGAACGAGTCAGCTAACCTCCAGAAAACAGGTGAATAATAAAGGACAAATATAAACATTTCCAAGCTAAATATCAATTAAACTTAAGAACGTATTATATAAGGGTAGAACGTATAAGTTGTCTGGTATGTCGACGGGTATCTAACAATAGTAAAATCAGAAAAAGTATGTTGCTCATGCTGAGTTGCTCATGCTGAATCAACCATTTAGAAAAATAACCACGTGATATTGTCATCCAGGAAATTATGGGCATTCTACAACTTAATTACCCCACTGCACTTTATCTGCATTACTGGGAAAATTATTTACATAGCTTAACCATTTGGATTAACTTTTCATAAAAATAAGCACGTGATCATGACATCAAGAAAGGGGTCATATCTAGCCATCATACCACTTAATCTTCAGACATAATTTATGTTGGACTTCATCTAAGTCACCGATAAAATCATTTGCACGGTTAGTGAACAAAGTTTCCGTAAATAATCCCAAATACAATTTTCGGTCATATTGTCTTGCGTCGGATATGACCTTGTAGAAACTGATACTTCAATGATCTTATTCCAACTTCAGAATTTTGTCGTGCAAGATAAGTAATAATAGGACAGATGGGCTCAATCATTATGCTATCCTTAGGGCAATAGTTGGCAGTAATCCGTCCCTACTCGCTAATATTTTCTTTTCGCCGCATTGTGGTGGTTTAATAAAACGGTGAAACACCATTCGACAAGGTAATAAATTGGCGTCGAAAAACTTCCTATTTTATGGATGTTCAAATATGGCAGCTCAAATATAAATGAAATGAAATTATTGAGATTTGAAGGATTTGAGAGCTGACCAGTTCTGCATGTTGAATAGTAGTGTAATGCAATTAAAGTATAAATTGGTTTCCAACTTCATTGGACAAATCTTAGGCATATAATTTAATGTTGAACCTTGATAAGGAACTGAGGGAACACGTCAGTTTGTTTAATTCACGTCACAAACCAAATAAAGGTATGTCAACTATGATAGGGCGATTGGGATATTTAAACTGTATTTAACGCACATATCGCGTGATATTGCTTCGATGCGTCTAGACCCATAAATCGCAGATATTCTAGATATATAGAAGTTTCTAGTTAACTTCGCATCATTGATTTGTCTCACACTAACACTAACCTTAGTCCATTTACTAGCTAATCACTAATCACTACCACTAATTCTCACATTGGACAATTTTTCCTGGTAACCGGTTTATCAACCAAGCGAAAATGTCAGAATCTGTGGTTACTATCAAAACAACTGTACATCGGTTGTGTAAAACTAAAAAATTGTAAATTAATTGGGTAAAACTAACCTGTCTCAAGATGGTCTAAGCTCAGTCTAGCGTTCCCTAGTGGATGGACAATCCAAAGCTTGGAGAAATCTGTATAGTTTCCAAGCAATGTTTGTGACTATATCGGTAAAATATAGGTTCGTGTGTACAGAACATTGAAAGTCGGTGTTCGTAACTTGGGAGATGATTACCATTAATAATTTGAAGAGTTGCCAATGTGGGACCAAGCAGATTCAGGGGTGGCCAAGGATCATGTTGAGGGGATGTGTTGAAGGCAAATTCGTAAAAACAATAATTAATCAACAATATTTATGCATATATAAAGATAATTCAACTTAATAGGAACAATTCCTTTTATTCATTGCAATACGTCAATGTTACTATAACTTATTTGACATGTTGAATATATTTTCACGGTATATACAGCATGAGGGCATTGCTTCATGTGCTTCTATTTTTCTATATTTGCTATTACACTCCATTACATTTTGCTATTACACTCCATTATATTTTGACACTGGTCCAGGTTGGTCCTGTTTCAGTTCGGCCCAGCATGGAGACACAAAATATTATCTTTTACAAAGTAGACATTAATACCATCATATATATTATTCTTGACTCTTTAATGACCAGATTTAAATCAAGAATGGTCAGTGAATTTTGTGTATAAACTCAGCAACTGCGGATATTCAAGATGTGATGTGCTCGCTTTCCGAAGGGCATAGTTTTCAGCTATTGGTAATATTATAATTATATTTCTTCATTCAATTTTTAGGCTGACATGAAACATTCGCTCATTTCGCCCGAGGTACACGAGATGCTATAACCTTACATGGGCTCCTGTTCTCATCATGTCTTCTATGTCAAGATCTTTCACGTGGTCCTGCTGACACCAACGGTCTCGCCTTCAGATATGCAGTGGTTGAGGGCAACTAAGGTAAGTAAGTCTTTTGAACGATTGTTGACACAACACAAATCCGACTATCATAGCAAACACAGTTGCTAATAGATCGAGCCGTGCATGTTAATGAGTTTGACTCGCTGTGAAAATCACAACAACTAATTTTTTAATTATTCGCAGCATGTAATCCTTTAACGACAACCTTTTAGACGATATTTCATCTTGAATATCCAAATTTTCCTGTGATTTTATGGAAAGTTTGCTATTTAAATTCATCTTAATCTTAATCATAATGCAGTCAATATAGAAATTAGTTTCCAACTTCATTAAACAAAGCTTAGGAATTAAATTTAATGTTCAACCGATATAGGGAACTGAGAATCTCCTGTTTCGTAATCGTTTGTTTTACGTCATATAATAAATAAAGGTGTGTCGACTCTGATTGGTCGATTTAGATTTTCAAACCGTATTTACCGTATCGCGTGATATTACCTCTTCGTGTACGTGATTAATAGAGTCCAAGATACGGATTCACAATTAAAACGGAGCATAGAGAAAGGATAAACGGTTTGCTGCACGGTATTTCACTAATCTTAACTTTCGTACTAGTCCTTGTGTTTCACATTTCTATAACTTGTCTTGCATACTATGTATATTTTGACGTCACACATAGCATGCATTCATTGCTATATCTGTTGTGGCACATCTATTTCTATATCAGTGACCACAGATCCCATTATATTTTAACCACTGGTCTCATCGTCCGTGCCATTATGGCGACCAAATATCAAGATATCGCCTCTTAATAACTATGTATTTATATCTTCAATATTTATTCATTATGGACTTTTAATTTTTAGATTTTATGCATATATTGCCAGAACTCGACTTGCTGAGACGGAAGCTTGTTTCTACATTGGACCTGACTTCAGCAAGCATAATATTTTAGGAAATGGCTAAAAATATGTTACAACTATTTTGTCTTGTTTCACTTCTGAGCAAATAGTCATTCGTACATCCGCGGGGAAATAATGTATGGAAAGAAACAAAAATCTTGAATCAAAGCTAATTCCAAACTCCTGCTTAGTTTTATAACAAAGTCTTCGGATATTTATATCGAGTAGTGTGTGCGGAATGTTATTAGAGCAACAGTCACCTGATGCATAGCTCAGTTACCAAGGTAACACGCTCGCTTGAGTGATAGTATCATGCCGTGCATGTTAGTGAATCTGTTTCTGATGACTTCCAAATATCATTTTTCTTTTCCTTTAAATCGGGAGACCCCGAATACGATACTGTGAGGTGTCGGCAGGCTTCAACCTATTGGATAGTTTTGTTTTTTTTTTGCTCCCGCCCTCCTTTGAACTCCGGACCGGGTACAATTAACCCCCTCTCATAGACCTCGTGTTCAATGTTGGGTTAGAGATAGGTTCATATTAACCCAACATTTCCTTATTTGTCACTTCTGCTTTTATTTCTTCTTCTTTTTCGAATCAACTCAAATAAAAGCATTAATTATTTTTCAATGATTTAGCATTGACAATAATAATCTATCAAACTCATTCGCTTCAAGTTCTAAGGTTCAGGTTCCTTTTCAGTTCTTCAGGAATTCACAGTTTCTACAACAGAAGAGTTGTCCAACCAAGATTTTTTTCTTTTTACAGGTGTAGATCTAAACCTCCTCAAGGCGATAGTATCAGATCTGAGAAATATAAACAATATATTACTCCATTCATTTGCGCAGCGTTTAATATCGTCTACGCTGATTCGTATGCACGTGTCAACCTGAAAACACATCATCTCACCATATATGGTAATTTATGATGTGTCTCTCATAATCTCAGTAGGAGTCTCTTTTCCAAGCAAAATTTCAGTTCTCACTCGAGTATTATCATTGTATATTTCATAGATCGGCATTATTGAATCTTTAAATATTCGAATCGGATTCGAATCAGGCTTCTCAAAAAAATGGTGCAAATGCTGAAATATTAGCCACAAGAATTATATTCCACTTTATATTAGAAAACCAAAAAATCAAAAACCTTCGATTTGAAATGTCCATATCTAAGTATTTGTATTATTTTTCAAATCAAATCCAATAAGTATTCCAATTAACCATGAGATAACTAAAGGATATTTGGAAAGGTCTGTCTAAGCTAAGAGTCTCAATAAAAGTAAATATTTTTTTCAAGGATTTACCATTGATACTAATAATCTATAAAATTAATTTACTTCCAGGTCCAAAGTTCAAGTTCCTTTTCAGTGCTTCAAGAACTTCAAGAATTCACAGCTTCAACAAAAGAATCTCTACTAGACCGCAGGATGACAACCAGTTTAGATGAAGAATACATGGCTAGGTCGCCTAGGACGAATCAGCTAACCTCCAGTAAACAAGTTAATAATAAAGGACAAACATAAACATTTCCAAAGCCAGATAATTTACCTTGTAAATGTTATTTGACATATCACCCCAAATAGTCCATTGTCACAGAATTTTGTGTTAAGGTAGTTTATCTAGTAAAAAGCTCGTTAAGAGGTTTTCATCGTAAATGATAATTTTCAGCAAAATATCCTAATCATTTTAAAGGTATTTTTTGTTTTCAGGCATTGGTAATATTATAATTATATTTATTCATTCTGTTTTATAGGCATTCGCTCCTTTCGTCCGAGATACAAGAGATGGCATGCAACCTTACATGGGGGACTATTCTCATCATGTCTCCTGTGTCGAGCTCGTTCACGCGGCCCTGACGATACCAAGGGTCTCGCCTCCATATATGCAGGTAGTTGACAAAGTGATAATCCTGCGCTACTGAGGGCAAATACTAACTAAAATCAGTCTTTAGAACGATTGTAGACACAAATCTGACTATCATAGATAGCATCCTCATTTGCTTATAAATCAAGCCGTGCATGTCAAAGAGCCTGTCCGTGTCTTCGCTGTGAAAATCACGAGGACTATTCGCAGCATGTAATCCTTTAACGACAACTTTTTAGACGATATTTCATCTTACATACCCAAATTTTCGTAGGATTTTTTTTGTTTGTTATTTAAATTCATCCCATGTTATGTGACATTAATAAAACGTAATCTTAATCATAGTGCAATCAATATAGTAATTAGTTTCCAACTTCATTAAGCAAATCGTAGGAATAAAATTCAATGTTGAACCGATATAGGGAACTGAGGTTGCGCGTCAATTGAATTGATGACCCCAAGAATCCACTGTTTCGTAATCGTTTGTTTTACGTCACAAACCAAATAAAGGTGTGTCGACTCTGATTGGTCGATGTAGATTTTCAAACTTTATTTACCGTATCGCGCGATATTACCTCTTTGTGTACGTGATTAATAGAGTCCAAGATACGGATTCACAACTAAAGGGAGCATAGAGAAAAGATAAAGGGTTTGCTGCGCGATGCTGTATATATTTAGACATAGCATGCCTTCACTGGTATATCTGTTGTGCCACATCTGTTTTTATATATCACTCACCACAGATCCTATCAGATTTTTACTACTGCCCTTGTTGTCCGTGCCAGTATGGCGACATAAATATCAAGATATCGTCTTTAACTAAGTGGGAATTGATATCTTCAATATTTATCAATATTTAGCTTTCAATGTTTAGATATCACGCATGAATGGCCAGAAATGGACTTGCTGAGACGGAAGCTTGTTTCTGCATCGAGATTGGACAAGACTTCGACATTACATCAACAACTGAGATTTAAGTGAAGAGGCCTTTGCATAGATGGGACAATGCTTCGAAAAACAAGATAGTAAGTATATGAAGAAGGTAAAAACTTATCATAAAGGAAGTGCTTGAAAGCAATATTAGTGCTATTGTGTTTCACTTTTGGTCATAAAGTAATTCCATATTATATCCGTGGCGCAATACTGTATTAATATCAAGGCCACAAAACTATCGTATCAAAGCTAAATATGTCTACTTCTCTCTTGCTATCGCTTGGAATAAAAACGTTTCATACATATTTCGAGAGACCACGATTACAATATCGCGCGGGATCATATTATCCTCGGCGTTTACGTCAACTTTGCAGTAAATGTCACAAATAAATCCCTAACCTCATAGTTATAACTCCAACATGAACCTTGACCCTAATACTATCCATTACGCAATAATCCTAACCTTTATTATAATTGGGCCGTTTTCTATGGTAATCAGCTTATCAAGCAAGTATGCATGTTGGAATCTGCGGGCTCTCCCGTCAAATGTTCGTAACTCAGGAAAGGTTATTTATATCATATAGTATATGTGGACATTCTTTAAAAATATGTGAACGAGATATTCATGTCGTGCATGTTAGTGAATTTGTGTATAGACTCAGGACTTTTCTCGCTTTCCGAAAGGCATAGTTTTCAGCTATTGGTAATATTATAATTATATTAATTCATTCAATTTTAGGCTGACATGAAATATTCGCTCATTTCGCCCGAGGTACGCGCGATGGTATATAACCTTACATGGGCGCCTGTTCTCATCATGTCTTCTGTGTCGAGATCGTTCTCGCGGTTCTGCCGACACCAACGGTCCCGCCTTCAGATATACAGTGGTTAAGGGCAAACAATACCTAAGGTAAGTATTTTGAACGATTGTTGACACAACACAAATCTGACTATCATAGCAACCAAAGTTGCTAATAGATCGACTGCCCATTTTTTTACCCACGACTAATTTTCTAACCATTCGCAGCATGTATTCCTTTAACGACAGATTTTTAGACGATATTTCATCTTACATACCCAAATTTTCGTTGGATTTTTTGGAAAGTTTGCTATTAAAATTCATCCCAATCTCAATCATAATGCAACCAATATGGAAATTAGTTTCCAACTTCATTAAACAAATATTAGGAATAAAATTTAATGTTGAACCGATATAGGGAACTGAGAATCTCCTGTTTCGTAATCGTTTGTTTTACGTCACAGAACAAATAAAGGTGTGTCGACTCTGATTGGTCGATTTAGATTTTCAAACTTTATTTACCGTATCGCGGGATATTACCGGGATATTACCGCTATATATGTTTTTCTATATTAGTGACACTGACTAAGTACGTATTGATATCTTCGATATTTATTAATATTGCTCTTTCAATGTTTAGGTATCACGCATGAATGGCCAGAACTCGACTTGTTGAGACGGAAGCTTGTTCCTGCATTGGACCTGACTTCAGAAAGCATTTATGAATTGGGTAGAATATTTTGCAACTATTTTGTCTTGTTTCACTTCTGAGCAAATTGTCATTCGTACATCCGCGGGGAAATAATGTATGGAAAGAAACAAAAATCTTGAATCAAAATCTAATTCCAAACTCCTGCTTAGTTTTATAACAAAGTCTTGGGATATTTATATCAAGTAGTGCATGTGTATATCAAGTAGTAGAGTAGTGTGTGCGGAATGTTATTAGAACAGCAGTCACCTGATGCCTAGCTCAGTTATCAAGGTAACACGCTTGAGTGATAGTATCATGTCGTGTATGTTAGTGAATCTGTTTCTAATGACTTCCTATAAAAACATTTTTCCTTTCCTTTAAATCGGGAGACCCCGAATACGATACTGTGAGGGGTCGGCAGGCTTGAACCTAATGGATAGTTAGTTTTGTTCTGTTTGGCCCCCTTTTAACACCGGGCCGAGTGCAATGAACTTCCTCTCATAGACATCGAGATCAATGTTGGGTTAGGAATAGGTTCAGATTAACCCAACATTTCCTTATTTGTCACTTCCGCTTTTATCTCTTCTTCTTTTTCGAATCAACCCTAATAAAAGCAAAAATTATTTTTCAAGGATTTACCATTGACAATAATAATCTATCAAACTCATTTGCTTCAAGTTCTAAATTTCAAATTCATTTTCAGTTCTTCAAGAACCGTAGAAGGATCCCCACTAGACCACAGGATGACAACCAGATTAGATGAAGAAGACATGGATAGGTCGCCTAGGACGAGTCAGCTAATCTCCAATAAAGAGGCAAATAATAAAAATAAAAATAAATTCAAGCCTCTAGATAATTGCGAAATAATGCAGCTTGAAGAACATAAATTAGTTGTTCCTTGCAGCTGACAGAGTATTTAACAACAAAGTTTCAAAAAGTAAAAAATTTCATCCACTTGCACAGAGTAAGAACAA
>JAUELA010164500.1:0-22568 GCA_031471845.1 Boltenia villosa | reverse complement strand
GCTTCACGAATACATAGTTCAGGTCTGGAACCAAAAAGAAACACACCGAATTTTGAATATACCGATGTTTCGAATATAAAAACAAAAACTGTCAACTCTACTGCTTACAATATGACATGGATGAACGCATAGAATACCTTAGTAGACCTGAGAATAACCCAATCTGTTGTAAGAGGAGGGTGAGGGTTGATAATTTCTTCGAGTGTTGGTAGACCGTAGATAAGATTACAGTTCTTGGTGTCGTTTGGTGGGGTTATATAAACATATTAAAAAGTTGAAAATATCGATGTATTTATTGTGGTAAAAGTGATGAATTACATAATTACCGGCATAATTAGCGGCAGTGGCGATCATTCGCGCAGCAATAGCGACAGCGAAGACTACTTTGTAAGAAATATAAACAAAATCGCCTGCATTAAAGCACAGCTGTGTGCTTGAAGATTGGTTGTTAATTTTCTTGAAAATATGGTGAACAAACTTTAATTACTTCAAAAATATTAATCCATGTGTTTCTCAGCGTGAGTAAGTTCTAGCTTGGAGTTTCGTTCGTGAAAATCAATATTAATTATATGATTTGTTATGAATCCTGAGGAATTAGGGAAGGAACATGTTAGCAATACTTCAAGCGATTAAATTAATTTACTAATTATCTAAACTGGATATGGTCATATTGAAATGTGAATATGTACAACATTTTATGAACACTATTTTTTTCTTTGTGTAAAACAGATTTTCCAAAAACGTTGAATATCTTTATCTATATAATATCCATCTAAACTACAATGCCTTGCACAGTGGATGATGGAATTACGAACAATATAAGTGGAACTATTCAGTCTGCTAGCTCGTATGATAGCAAGGAAAGATGCACATGGAATCTAGTGCCTCCTTTCCGCGAGTACATCATTAGATTTGATATTACCAAGGACGAGGTCGATTGCAATGAAGCTACATTTGAAATTGTAGGTGAGAGGATTACAGGTTCTTGAATTATCTGATTTTTATTAAACTAATTTTTACAGAATTAATGACTTTAAAAAATTCCAAATTTAATTCAATAAATTAATAATATAATTCACTCCAAAAACACAAGGATTTATATATTTTTCAGATTAGAAGAAATTTATTTTTTCAATTTCAATGTTATTTCGGGACGAACTAACTTTTCCAGTATGATATGTCATTGCACGTTATGTACGCTGCGGAAGATGCCTTTATTGAATACACCATGATAATGCCTGAGATAGTCACTATTTTGTCATTATTCGTAAAGTTAAATTATAAAACTTAATATTATAAAACAAATTTCATGTCTGACAGGTGACGAATTTTGCCAAAAAAACGGCCAGTACTGCGCCAAATATGATCCAACAAAATGTCGAATTTTGGATTCTACTGAAGAATGCATCATCATCAGCAAAACATTAAGTCCAGATCCTGACGTTTATTTGAACGGAAGGCGGGACACTACTAATGGCGGGTTCGAATTGACCTACAATTTCTACGACTGTAACAGCCAAGGTAAGTGGGGAATAATGGAAAACTTACGCCGATTGAAAAACTGATAAATAATAAAAAACGTATATAAAAAAAAAAAATAAAATAAAAAAGATAAAGTAATATATATGGTTCCTGGACAACTTCCCCGGAATTCATTGCTAGGAATTAGTGAATGTAAATTACAGGAACAAATTGTTCCATTTGGTATAACGTGGTCAAAGTATATGATTTTCATCGAAATAATGATGAAAAGTGAATAACATTTCTAAACTTCCACATTTTGCCAAAGGAAGTACAACATATGCGAACGAAGCCACCACAACGAGGGTCATGGAAACGCCGCAATCCTCATCCTATACGAAATATGAATCAACAATTAGCACCATTGAAAATGGTAGGTGAAGAATTAGATTAATTCTTCTTACAATGTTAAAATGAACTTATCTCAACTACTTCTTTAGATATCTCTACACTTGAAACTACAAGCTATGCCATATCAACGGAACAAACAACGAAACACGCACCTACGACAACAAGTGCAGCTACTACAGGTAACAACACGAATGTATATGGGTGATGCAAAATAACTTCCATTGAATAACCATGAATGAACCATCCGCCTCATTAAATAAGATCATTCTTTTTTTGGATAGTTAAGACAGCTAACTTACTGGTTTGTGAATTAGATATAATTGGGATAATTGTGGCCTGTTATTGTAATCAATTGTAGGGGAAAATAATAGAAAAAGCATACCTACCCAAATAGACCTACCCCGACTTCCAATAAATAGCGATAAACTCGGGTCTCAAGATGGCAACCATACAAAGTTACAAACGTATGCAAAGTACTTTTATTGATTTCTTTCTTATTGGTTGGTATGCAGCTATAGATAGATACTTGGAGGTATAAAAAGGATATACTAAATGGTGTCGTCTTTGCTCGTGGACAATTGTGAAGAAAATTGGAAAAATTGTAAACTTTTTCAAACTTTTAAATGACTTTTGCCCAGATCCAGACGTAGCTGTCATAGTCGGTGCAGTACTTGGTGCGATTGTCGTAATTGCCATAGCCGTCCTGCTCGTTGTGCTTTATATCAGGTAATGTTTTAACAGTTGTACAATGCTATATCTAAAATATGACATTTTTGGTTTGAATTATGATTCCAAGATTTTCATTATTCGAACGTTGTGAATTAAAATATAATTCATCTCCTTAGAACAGGGGTAGGCAAACTATGGCCCGCGAGGTCCTTTTGAGTGACCCGCGAACTTCCTCGCAAGTCGATGTCAATTTGTGTGGCCCAGACTTTTTCGCACATCGACTATCGCGCACCTAATTATTTTTTACCATTTTTTTGTACGACTTATATTCGAGACGTCTTTCGTTGCGAACAAATAATACGTTTACATGAATATTAATTGCTTTTTTGTGTGAAAATGCCATAAGGTAAATTTAATTTTTTATTGAATGCGCCCCGCGAGACATTCGCACATCCTACATGCGGCCCGCGGAGAAAAAAGTTTGCCCACCCCTGACTTGACGCTGAAGAATACTCTCAAAATAAATACAAAAACGTAAACCAATCTTTCACCTAATATCGACTGTCTGAAAATTTAAAAATTTACAAATTTAACCCATGCATAGTCCCCAATTCTATGAGCTGAAAAATATATTGAAAGGTATGATCATGGAACCTTCATTAGGATATTAATCAGAATAAAATAGCCTTTGAGTGCACGTAATACACAATTGAATATAAACATAACTCATACAACATAATTCAGTTTAAGCTACCTTCATTTATTTTCGAAGAAACCCAATGACTACATCGCCAGGAAAAGCTAAAACGTTATCACTTTCTTGAAATCTTTATTTGTCATCCCACCAGACGACGCAACAAAGAAATGAAGAAACAAGATTCCAGCTATCCTTCGACTATGCCAGAACATGCAGCATACGAATGTACGGACAATATTTATGCTGAGATACTGTATTACAAGTGAGAATATATAACTATAATGCATGGTTTGAAGTAAAATGTGTTACGTGTATACATACAGGGATGTCCCTTTTGAATCATTATCAACTCGAAGCTGGTTTTAATGTAGGCGGACCACTAATGCACAAAACCTACTACTTACAGAACTAATTAAAGCAGCCGAAATGTCAACGAATAAAATGCCCGCTGGTTAGTTGAGGTTGACCCTACACTTTACTACTTGACACTTCCCATAATGTAACTACCTATCAAGGTTAATGTAATTGTACACCATGAAGTTGTGTGTATTTTCTTATCTGTTCGCTTTGTCCTGGATTTAATTAATTCTTTATTTTTTTTTATATTTACGAATCTAGGTAAAATGGCACAAGTGAAAAACGAGAGAAAAATCACGCTCTGAATGAAATCCTTTTGATTTGATTTTATTAATGTATCATATTTACCCTCGACTTACCGGAAAGCCGTGTCGGGCTTATACATGACGCATTATGCGACCATGTCAGCTTGCGAGTATGCTGAGCTTGGATAGTGGAGGAAAGCCGTAACCAAGATCATGTGAGCTCGCTCTGCACTGGCGAGGAGTTCAGCGTCCCCGGTCACTTACGCTCATCAAGGCTTAAGGGTGAACACGGCATATTGCAGCGAAGTGATCAACAAGCATGCAGTGAATCTGTAAAATTGAATAAATCTGTACAGAAGCCGAGACTCGAACACATAACCTCTAGGTGAGCATAGATGACCAGCCGACAGCTTTACCCGTTCGGAAACCGGACATCCAGTCATAAACCTTAGTCATTAACCCAGTCCCACCACTAATCCCAACCTTAAACTGAACCCTGGCCCTAGCCTATTTGCAAGTCTAATAAAACTATGATTAAATTTATCATTTCACAGCGGACAAACCAAAGAGAATGAATATGACCAATTAAATGACACTGGACTCCGAATCATGGAGGGGAACAAGGAAGACGCGAACCCTGTGTATGATGAAGTACCACACGAGAAGCAAGAATATCCACGAACAGTAGAAACAACTTCAACTGAACAGTGAGCAAATATAGAAAAATTGATTGCGAATAAGCAATTTCCTGATGAAATTTTCATGATTTCATTTTTAACTTAATAGACAGAGCGGAGAAAGGAATAGTTCGTTAGACTCCGTTCGTTAGACAAATATAGAGGACGCGGGTGATGTGGAACCTATATACGACCAAGTACCAGACGATATGAGAGAATAATAATCGATATTACCTGGTAGTTCCTGGCCGATTCCACCCAATAGAGAACTTGCTGACTTTCCTTCTATGACTATGTCTTTACTCCTATGATTTTACAAACATGATTGCTGTTTTATTACAAGATTACTTAATGAAAATAATTAAAAAAGGAAACATCTATAACACCAGTTTTAACCAATGTGAAAATATTATTTGAACTAGCCGGTAAGATGTTTGGGGAAATTATTTCCTCGGACTATCCGACTTCGATTTTCAACTTGAAATATCCGATTCCGCAATTCACTGCACATGATGACACGCAAAATCGTATAAGAACAAGAGTGATAATGTGGACCTCCTATAAGTACGACATAATATTCAATCTTACTTCATAATTATAGTTTGTATACAATTGTCTTTTTTATTGAAACTAACTAGCAATATATATATAATAAATGTTAACTTTTCGATATAATAAATGTTAACTTTTCGATTCGCTCACAATTATTTACAATATTTTATCATAATTATTTATATTACCTCATTTTGTACCTCATTGTATTACCATGAAAATCTATTTCTGAAATTTGAATGAATGAATGAAGTTTTCATGACAAATTAAATTACATGTGCCTTCACGGTAAGTCATATTAAGAAGTAAACAGTCAGCGGAGACTTCAAATAGACAGAATATATTAAAATCTTACTCTAGATAGATGTTCAGGAGCTATATCTTGTGGAAGTTATGCATGGTAGTAGATCACCATGGACAGCATGTAAATCCCTTGGAGTTCACGTATAGACATAATTAGGGGGTCAATCCCCACCCGACAAAAACAGAGGTTCAAATTTCTCTAACAAAAAAAACTCTACCGGACAACCTTATTTTATAACCCATTTTTCCGTATCCTAGACAGTGGTGTTCATTCAATCTTATTTGAATCTTGTGTAGTCTGTGTGAAGGCATTGCATTTAATCTATATGGCCCTATATCTCGTTACTAATTATTGTTTTCAACTCCAACTACTAACCAAGACTATCCATATACAGCAGGATACAGTGTGGTATCCTACGAAGTACTACGTAATATTTTTGCTCATTTTCAACAAATGACGGACAATTCTGGTCGGGACATGTAAAACAGTGTACATTATAGTTTATGGTATGTTATCCAATGACTATGAAGATATTTATATGGTGATCTTTTAGTTTAGCGTATATATTAGGTACTTAAATAAAAGCTCTTTATTTAGCATATTTATTTAATTTAGCTCACATTTTACAATATAAATTGGGCGTATTTCAACATTTTGGCCTGCCATGAACACGCGTGTCCGAATCGAATTTACAAAAAAAAAATTAACCCGTTGGCGCTTTTCGGCGGAATGGGGTCAATGAGATGTTTCGCGGGTTTGGGTGGGCCATAATATATAGATTTAATGAATGTGCGAAGTGTGAAAAAAATATTTGTATTTGACACTAAAGGTCATGATAACCAAAAATATGTTTATACGCCCATTTGATATGGCAAATATGCGCCCAAATAATTAAATACGCTACATTTTTTCGTTCAGAATTTGAGAGGTTAAATACGCTGAAGTAAAAGATCGCCATTTTTTGACGTATCAATATGTTGACGACTCAAACCTCCATTTACATTATATAGACCTAAATACTGTTTTGATGATAAAATACGAAAGGAGAAAGAAGCCTTTGTACAAATTACAATCACGTGTTCCTAAATACACAGTAAAAGTGAAAGTAAATGCATGCTGATTCATAAGACAAACAATACATCGCCATCTGTGTGAATTTAAATTGGATTGTTAAAAGCCACATTAATATCATTTCAAAGGAGCAGTAACAGGTTGTTAGTGAGCATGTCAAAATAGCAATAGCATATGTGAATAGTGTTTTATTATTAAGTCGAAAAGTACGTTTTATGATTATTTTAATATCCCAGGAAATTTTACATTGGTGTGAGTGATTTGGTGTTTTGTGTACCAGAAGAATTTTGTTCATTCGAAGTTTTACTTGATTCGTTATCGAGCGATTTATGATTTAGTAATCGTTATTTAATTCAGTTTCTCGATAGATGAATTCTCGTGGATAACTAATAAGCCAACATTCTGCAAGTAGTTTCTAATTATTTAAGAGGAAAAATCTCTCCACCTTTGCTGCGGTTAGCACAGTCTGTTAGTCATACTGCTATTTTTCTTGACAGTCTACTTATGTTTATGATAGAGGCACAGATTAAATTCTTATTGAGAAATCAATGCACTGAGGTTTCTGACAGCATTAGTAGTTGGTAAATTTTGCATAGCAATGGGGAATAAATGCGCTGGAGGAAACATAGACATTTCATTGGACGAAACTTCTGGGACTATCGCATCTGCTAATAGCTACGGTGATAAAGAAGAGTGCAAATGGATTCTAAATCCACCTTTTACCGAATATGCGCTGACATTCAACATTACTAAAAACAATGTTGGTTGTGGTGAGGCGGACTTCAATGTAGTAGGTCAGTTTCATATCATTGACCTCTAAAGTAATTAAACGATCTAAATTTCCGAAGTAATCAAGAAGGCTAATCAAATCTAACTTAAACCCTCAATCCTCCCTCAAACCTCACCAAACCACCACCTTATAACCGTAATCCTAAACTTCTCCTCGCAGGCACTTTTCCTGTTGAGAACTTTTCGGTACACCGTAATTGTCGGCCAGAAGTACAACATAACTGGTCATGTTTAGTAAAATAACGGCGCCAAATCATTACTTAACTTTGATTCGTCCGCTGTCAATGTAGTGATGAATATTTTTTCACCATTTAGGAACCAATTATTGCGGTGAGCCAGTCCCATGCTTCCTTGTATACTCGCCTACAAATTGTGGAAATACATTCAGCCAAGGCGCTTGTAAGAATATCACTGGCAGTGAAGATCCGCCCACTGTACATTTCATATCGCAGAATAACAATGTAGATGACGGTGGTTTCACTTTAAATTACAACTTCATCGACTGTGCAGCAGGTGATAACAAAATTAAACTCAATAAAAAATTCTCAATGATGTGAGCAACATAAAAATTCCGTCAATTTATTTTGATAAATTTTATTTTAAGACACAACCACACCTGTAACTACAACGTCAGATGCTATTACTTCATCAATGACGTCAGCAGTTCCCAGTACTGGGCTCATTGATGAGACAACAGCGAATTCAGGTATGAACGATATTAACATGTTTTATGAATAGCGGTGAATAGTTAGCTGTAATGTTGTGACTCGAGAATATCTCTTATTAAAATGCTTAGCTTAGGTTATGGGTATTAATTTGATTACTTTATCAATAGTTGGGGGGAGGGGGTCGATGGTCGCAATTGTGTACGTTAGGGGAGAGAAATGATGAATACGTTTGTGTAGCGAGGGCATTATACCTTTCAAGCAAATCAATCTCAATTTGGTACGAAATTAGCTTTAATCATTTGATCATTTCAATTTATATATAAAGACAACAGAACATTGGAATATACAACGCATGATATGAAGAATTCGACATCCACAGAATACTTGTTAACCATGGATTCCACTGAAATGAGTAAATCCTTGTTTTTCCACAAGGTAGTCAACCCGCATTTTCATAACCTTTCACATTTTTGTTTAAGAATCCATTGCATATGATGCCACAACTGATGTAATGACAACGTCACAGTCTACGGAATACTTCTCAACTAATTCGACTGATTCAGGTTTGTTCACTGAGATGGATATACAGCAAACACACAAGCATTCACAACTAATTAAGAAAAAATCATTGTAAAATAATGATGCCTTCATTACAATGTAGATGAAGGTCTAATTATTTGGTAAATTTGAAAATAAATATGTATAAGATAATCGATTCATGTTCGTATTTAGAAATAATTTCGTGGTGATTTAGAAATTATTTAAGAGAATAATTGTTCAAGAGATACAAAAATACGTCAAAGACATGTAAGATAAGTTTGCCACTTGTTTGGAAAATAAATGACTATTATTTAACAGGTACAGATATCGCCATCATTGCCGGTAGTGTACTTGCTGGGATAGCATTAATTGCACTCATTGCTGTGCTGATAATGCTTTATAAAAGGTACTTTACGTTGATGAACAGCTTCTCTCAACAGTTTTCTCTTCTTTTTTTTTCTATATTTAAAACACGAATGTCTCCTATCTCCTATTTTTCAATTAACTTCTCTCCTATTATTTTCGGCGATTATAACCTACCACATGGCATTTCAACGGAAGAATTTTGATAATATATTCATTCAATTGCTGATATACATTGATCACAATACATTTTGATATTATTATTTTTTCACAATTTCGAAGGCGTCCAAACTTAACAACTACGAAAACTTCACATACCAATGCACCACCTACAATGGCTGTATACGTTATGGCCGAGGATGTAAGCAATACATATGCTAAAGTTCAAAAAGATACAAGGCAGGCGGAACTAACAGTATATGAACAAAGGTGGGGAAAGATGTGTATTGTGCATTGTGCGCTGATAATGCATAAGAAATTTTAAAGCAAAATGCTTGCTTAATTCATTCAATTTTCTGATTTATAAATACCTCCTCATTTATAAATAGATAGCCTGTACTAGGCAGTACTAAGAACTATATGACGTCATATGTGATGACGCCACACAAATTATGCGATGTAATAGTTCATACAATCTTCCTTATTTCGTTACTATTGAAATAAGTTCGCACATCTGATTTCTAGGATTGCCACTGCTGAATTACACAGAGTATTCGAATTGAAATATTTCTTAAGATCGAATCATTTATTTCAAATTTAATTATTAAAGTCCATTCATGTTTCAAATAAGAAAGAAGAATATGAAAATATGTCAGAAGCGTTTTTTGTGTTCCCGGTGTATATTTTTTAGGTTGGCATTTTATAAATGTATCAGCAATGTTTCAGGGCACATTGAAATCGACAATAGCAAGTAATGGGCAAGCCTATGTCGTATGTCGCTCAAATTTTGATGTCGTATGTCGCTCAAATTTTGATGTCGTATGTCGCTCAAATTTTGATTAGGGAGTGTGGGAACGTTTTAAGTTTGACATAGTCGAGCCTAGAGAATTGGTATAGTTTTTTTATGGTAAATATGTATGTTTATGGCATCCTTGTTTGTTTATTATTCAATATAAAAAATAACGATAAAAATAGCTATAAAATTACCCAAACATTAAATTATTTTATTTTAAAACAGCTCGAATACGTCGAATTCCAGTGGATCTTCTTTTCCGAATTGGGCAGCAGCCGGAGAGGAGGTTGATGTGGTCAATGTATACAATAAAATACAAACAGATGAAACGAAAGAAGAAGCACGAACATACGATACTCTGCATCAATGCATTAGTCATGCGGAAGATAACCAATCAGAGAAAGCTATAGACGGCGTCAGCCAATCAAAAGCATCTAAAAATTCAAAAGTTTCCGCGTATGAAAATGTCGACCTGAAAGACATCACGGAGTATGCAACTTTAGATGACGTCAGAATGGATTATAGGGATTCAACCAACGGCGAAGCTGAAATTCAAGCTACAGACTCTAGTAATTCCCTTGAATTGGTCGATAATATTCTTTACCACACTTATTCTGGATAATTTGATGCCAAACACAGTATTAATGCTTTCAAATTCCTGTACATAGTATTTATAAATGTTGCAATGTTGATTTTTTCACACATTTTGTGCATGTTTGAATTATATTTAATTCATTTTTTTAAATAAATAAACTTCAAGTCAACAATCAAGTTATTCGTATTTGTTTCACAACCTCAACGTTTTCTTCAGATCACACGAGTACATCTTCTGACATAGCCGTACGAGCCGGGGGCTGGGGGACACATTTTCTGGCGCATTTCATTCCATCATACTATTAAATATTGAAGGTGTAAGGTTATCATTCCTTGGGAGGCAATCATACAATAGTGGCCAAGTTTGCTCAAGTTGCGGTTGCGCGCTCACATCCAGTTTTGAGTTAGCGCTTGAGGGAAATTTTACAGCACATATACAAATTAACAAAAAGAAGAGGGGACATTGGACAGCGGGCGTAATGTACTAAGATAACAGTTTATTTTAATAAAAAATGCTCAAAAAAAAATCCCGCGCCAATTCCACCCATAATCTCACATACCTTATTAACACCGAAGAACACACACACTTAAAAAAATATAAAATATAATGTGCCCTTTTTTATCGCATTTAGAAGAATGAAATTAGATCTTCACTTTCTCTATATGTTTCGTTAACGGGGAAAATTAGCCTTTTTTGGAAATTCTTTACTTGTGCTTTCATCTGCTCCTTTATAGAATAAAAATTCTGTTCCCTTTCATTATTTCTAGATTCCAGACAACTCTTTTTATTTTTATTTTCGTTATTTTGTTTTCAAGTACCCACGAAGAGGTACTTCAGCAACAAATGAGAGAGGAATCAGAATTAGATTGAAAATTAGAACAAAACAAAACAAAAGTCTTACAACCTAAACCGATTCCAAGATCATGACGAGTATCCTTGCGAAAGTGATTTCTTCCTATAACCATCTCAGCATATAGGAAAGGTTGGACTGTAAAACACGAGATCGAGGTTTACAAATGATATATAGGATAAGAAGTTTTGAAAACACTAACAGGATTTTGTCTAAAATATCAGGTTTGATTGTTAGTGCGTGTTTTGCAAATTCGAAGTACACTCCAGCATTAATATTAACCAAGGTCCAAATCCTCAAGGACAAAAACCCACCTCCAATGAACAACCCATGACTTTAACATTTTTTCCGCATCTGAGATAGTAGGAGATCATTCAATCTTATTTAAATCTTCTGGAGTCATTTGCTGTACTAAATTATTATTATTCGACTCCATCTACTAACTAAGAGTTACTAACCCAATGCGAAAAAAATGGGGAACCTTTTTAATATTACGGGCCACATGAAATGCGAAATAACACAGGCGGGCCACCAAAAACTTAGAAATTTAATAAAAAAATGCCGTGAAGTAGACAATGATTTATTTCACTTCACAGTTAGTGGGATGGCTGAAAGTTTTTTTCTTTGGTGGGTCGTGTGATGTCTGCTAACAAGGAAGATGTTGCAACTCTTAACTGCAATGCATCTCCACGTTTTCATCAGTCAGTCTGGAGCGAAGCCGATTTTTTGTTAGATTCAGTTTGGAGAAAAACTGCTCGCAAAGGTAGGTGCTTCCAAACAGAGACACATATTTCAAAGCACGTTTCCGCAAGACTGGAAAATCATCAGCATTTATGAAGCGTTGATAAAAGTTGAGAAGTTATGATACATCGCGTTCAACGTACCGGTACTATGGAGCTATATTGTTTCATGTTGGAAGTTACTAGGAACATCAGTTCCCGAAATCTTGCATTAAATGCCTCCACAAGATTGACACATTCATGGGCATATTTGGCTGTTGTAGAAGGCTTTTGCTCTTGCAAGGTAGGGAAATGTGCGGTGTTATTGTTTTCAAGTTGTACTTTCCACAGATGTAGTTTAGCTTCAAATGATTTCGCGTTTGCAAAAAAGTACGACCTAGTACGTGATATTTTTGCTCAATTTATCAAAATTACGAAAAATTATGTTGAAGACATTTAAAGTTTTGTACATTGCTGTGTCCTTGTATTCTGTTTCGCGACAGTCATTCTGATGTTTTATGGTCTGCTAAATCATGACGTAATTTATATTACGTTTCAACATGACGACAATTCATCAAAATTAAGATAAATTTTTTTGAAGGCATTTAAAGTACATTGCTTTTTCCTTTTCTTCGGTTTCGCGACCAGTCATTCTGATGGTTTATGGTCTGCTAAATTAATCATGACGGAATTTATATTACGTATCAACATGATGACATCATCTGTTTCTACGCCCAGCTGTCTTTCTATTTTATATCTTATATATTTTAAGACTATTCTGATATTACGACCACGAGAAGAGAATTACAACACAGCCTTTACAAACACGCGTTAATCTAATACACACATTAAAAGTGAAAGTAAATACTGGCTCATGAACAAAACAAACAATACATCACCGACTTGTGAATGTGACAACAGTGATTAAAGCTACATAAATCATTTCTCATTTTCAGAGCAGCAAATGGGGTTTAAGTTGCATTGAAATGCTTTCGTGAGTGTAAGGCCAGGTTATATAGATAGCACTTGTTACAAGAAGATTGTTACGGAAGTTGTTACAGTCTGTCCAATCTCCTCAATTTACGAATAATCTAATGAAATCTCTTGATACAATCACAAATCGACCAATGGTAAAGGATTCCGACTTACCCCATTTAAAATGAAATCGTATTTTAGATCACCCTGCATTGTTCGTAGAACTATAGCAATAGAATATTCAACTGATTGTTTATTATTACCCTTTAGATCAGGGGTTCCCAACCAGGGGTGCGAGAAAGCATTTCAGGGGGTGCGAGATAGAGTTAACATTTCGTTTTTTCTAGTATTATATATTAAAAAATTATTTAAAAAATTCATCCTCTTTATCTCTAAAAAAATTGTTATTTTTGGGGGGTGCGAGAGCATATTATTTTTTTTAGGGGTGCGGAGCATAAGAAAGGTTGGGAACCCCTGCTTTAGATGTTGCTGAGAATTTTACTTGCAGCTACTACAGTTAGTTCTTGTTTCGTAAGTTGGAAGTATTTTACTAATTCAGGAATTTTAGCTTAGTATATGTAATAAGAATTATTTAGCAACCTCGGCCTAGCCCAGGGGTAGGCAAATTTTTTCTCCGCGGGCCGCATGGAGCATCTGTGAATCTCTCGCGGGTCGCATTCAACAAAAACTGAATTTATTCAATGTTATTTCCACAGAAAACGCAATTATTATTCATGCAAATGTATTATTTGTTCCACAACGAAAGACGCCTCGAATGTAAGTCGTACAAATCTCATATAGTCTAGATAAACTCGTTTTTCTGTTCTAAAATGTCTGGACCACACAATTAACATGGCCTTGCGAGGAAGTCCGTGGGCTGCACAAAAATACTTCACGGGCCGTAGTTTGCCCAACCCTGCCCTAGCCAATATCTTGTCGAATACGACGCAGTTAGAGATACTGTTCTCCGTTTGCTAAAATAGACTAATGTTTTTAGTATTCACCATTTCAGTTTAAACGTTTATATTGCCAGTATCAGCTACTAAATACACAGACGTTTCTTTTGTCTAGACGCAAAGTTCTGGCATTATTCGTATTTGGTCGATGTCGAGATCGAGGTATCAATATATCTTCGTAGATCTAATATCCAATCAATTGTTCGAGGTTATTTTCTCAAATTTAGTGTTAAGCACAGCGCATGGGATTGATATCCCAGTTCAACATGACCTCTGTTTAGTTGATGGTCATGAGATTCTTGACTTCATATGGCAATAGCTAGTGTAAAGACAAGCTGATTACAAAGACAAACAAAACGACGTGTATTTAAGCATACCTTTTGCGCTGGCAGATCAGCTGCTTACTTAAAATTATATGTGATACAATGAATATACATAACATGCTTAAAAATTTGTGTTTGACAGCGTGGTCGAATTCCGCACGGCTATATCAAAACAAACCAAAACGCGTTAGTTTGCCACGTACATGTATTAGGGCCTTTATGTGTTGTACAAGTGGATCCTTAATTGGATAAAGCAGCAAGTTGACGGTAATTTAGGCAAATGATTATTTAGGCTCAATAATTATATTAGATTTTGTTATGTTGAAATATGATATTTTATGAACATCAATTGTTCTTGATGTAAATAAGAATTTCAGTAAACGTTGAATATCTTTATCCATAATAATCTATCTGAAATACAATGCTTTGCACTGTGGTTGATGGAACAACGAACAATATCAGTGGAACTATTCAGTCTGCTGATTCGTATAACAGATTCGAACAGTGCACATGGAATCTAGAGCCTCCTTTCAGTGATTACATCATTAGATTTGATATATACAAGGATGAAGTAAATTGCACCGAAGCTACATTTCAAATTATAGGTGAGAGAATTAAAAAAAAAAAGAATTATAATTTGATTTTTTTAAAACCCATTTTGACAGAGATAAATAAATACTAAGATTATATATTTTTCAAATGAGACGAGAATGTATTTTAATAAGCTAATATGATATTTCATTGGAATACCACATAATTTTTCCAATATGTTATGTCATTGCACGTTATGTACGTTGCAACTCAATGGTGCTGTGCCTCCATTGCCCGAAAAAGTCACTATTTTCCACCGTTTCATTTTGTCATTATTCGCAAAGTAAAAACCTTCGAATTTTATGTCTAACAGGTGATGAATTTTGCAGAAAAAAAGGCCAGTACTGCGTCAAATATGATCCAACAGAATGTCGAATTTTAGATTCTTACGAAGAATGCACTGTCATCAGCAAAACATTCAATGTGGATCCTAGCGTTTATTTAAACGGAAGGCGGAGCACTACTAATGGCGGGTTTGGACTGACCTACAATTTCTACGACTGTAGAAGTCAAGGCGAGTAATATATTTATACCTTCCAATACTGTTCATTGGTAGAAGTTGATCAATGTCTCGAGTTAATGACTTGCATAGTTGTAATGACTCGAGACAATGACTTGACTCGAGTCGCAATTTGTTGTGACTAGGCTCGAGTCTTGATCCGTGAGAGACTCGATTCGAGTCTCGGCGCTTAAAGACTTGACCTGACTCGAGTCTTGAAACAAAATGACTCGAGGTAATAGAGACTCAAGTCTGACATAAAAGCGATCAATTTGATCACCTTTTCCCGATCGGTCTTAGATAGTTTCTGACGTAACAATGTATTTAACGTTCGATTCTCAAGCAAGTTGAAACACATTGTCGGTTTGCCTTGCTTTTGTAAGGATCGTAGCGTGAGTTGCTAATATATTCAGTTCAGTTTTGCACCATGGATGTTTTACTGGATTCTTTTAATCAGTTGTGAGATACTTCATGACTTGAAATGGACTCGACCATTTTTGTGACTCGGACTCGGCTCGACCATCAGATTGAAAAGACTTAACTTGACTCGAGTCTCTAGGTTCATGACTCAGACTCGACTCGAGACTCGACTTTGATAATATGGTCCCATCTGCTGCAATGTAGACAATAGGAACAAATTATTCCATTTGTTATGCAACAATGTAATTCGAAGTCCATTATTTCCATCCAAAATATATGAGGTAAAAGTGAATTACATTTCCAAACTTTCACATTTTGCTAAAGGAAGTACAACATTTGGAAACGAAGCCACCACAACAAAGGTATTGGAAACGCCGCAAACCTCATCATATACGAAATATGCATCGACAAATAGTACCATTGACAATGGTAGGTGATCCTTCAAAGTTTTCTTATAATGCTAAAATTAACTTATACAAAATTAAATGCAATCTTGAACACTTTATCAGATATTTCTCCATCTGAAACTACAAGAAATCCAATGACAACGGCACAAACAACGGGACACGTATCTACGACAATGAGTGCAGCTGCTACAGGTAACAACACGAATATGTGAAGAATGATGGTTAAATGTTAAATGCAACTTCTATAAAATGTCCATGAATAAACCTTCGCTTTGACTAACTAAGATCAATCTTTGTTTGGATAGTTGAGATAGCTAACTGTTGATGAATTGGAATAAATACGACCTTTTATTGTACTGTAGTG
This sequence comes from Boltenia villosa, assembly GCA_031471845.1. Taxonomy (NCBI): domain Eukaryota; kingdom Metazoa; phylum Chordata; class Ascidiacea; order Stolidobranchia; family Pyuridae; genus Boltenia; species Boltenia villosa. The sequence goes on along the minus strand of JAUELA010164500.1, from coordinate 6,113 downwards.
ACAAAAATAGACAAAGTGACAAAATACACCAAGTTCTTAGAGGATCTGAATTATTAACTGCGAAATTTCAAATTTTATGTTAAACTATTGTCTTCTAGGTTCAAATTTCGGCATCATTGTGGGATCTACAGTAGGTGGCATCGTCGTTCTTGCACTCATTGCTGTACTTCTGTTGCTTTACCTAAGGTACTTGGCTAATTGTAAAAGTAATAGAATAATTTCATTTGGTTGATAATTCGAATATAATAAAACAAAATCTTCGCTTACACAGACCAACATTTAATTTTTTTTTTATAAATTGAAAGGAAACGCAATTCAGGAATCAAGAGCAACGATCCTGGAATGGCCGAATACGTAGCAGCAGAAGATGTTAGCGTAGTTTATGCTCAGGTGAAAAAAGATAAAAAGGAAGAAGTGCCAACTTATGAGACAATAAGAGAGTTCACAAGCAACGGAGATAACATACATATTGAGCAAAGGTGAAAATATCCATAGTTTAATAATATAATTGCCAAGAGTTGTGAAATACCTGTAGCAAAACTGAGCAACTTTATCTATCCTCCGTTTTAAATGTGGATCCGTATGTGGCGTACACCATGAGGATGTTCAAACAAGAATTAGAGAACTTCGGCTAGACAATGACTTTAATATCACGGCAGCTTCTAACGACTAGACATAATTTTTCCCTCTTAGATACTTGAATATATAATCTAATATATACACATTTTGCAGTTATCTATTATGCTTCGTCTGAAGATCTATATATTATAATCTAGCGAAAGCTTACCAAATAAAACTTTTAATTGTGTACGAACAAGACTGTGTCTGATATTACAATTTTAATAATAGAGTTATAAACTGACAATTATCAATATCTGTTTCAAATTGAAAATAACACAGATGACCATCATAATGTTTTCTAAGAACGGTCAAAACGTCCATTGCAAAGATGTTTAATGTAAAAACGTCCAATGATAAATCGTCCAATGCAAAGAGGTCTCTTGTAAACAATGTCCACATGACAAAACTGTCAATGTATAAAAGATTGTAGGAAAAAGGACACATAATGAAATCCATAATACTAACTTTCTAAGACTAACCATAACCTCCTTACACTAATCCTTACCCTTGTGACTTTTCTTCCCACAACCGTTATACTTGAAACCCTAAAAACACATTGAACTTAACTATATGATAGATAGTTTCAAATCATATCCCACATTTCTAAGAAGAATAAACGTCGAATGATTTACCAATTTTGCAGGCAAAACAGTTTCAGTACCTTCTCAGACGGATCTCATTCGGACGCAGAAGGCGGCGAGGAAGATGTGAATAATCTTTATACAACGATCCAAGCTGATGAACCGCAAGGAGATCCGCCAACTTACGAGGCTCTTCATGAATGCACCAGTAATGTGGATAACATGTATGCGCAGATCAATAATAACGCAGTTACAGACAACCAATCAGAAGAACCTGCAGATGACGTTAGCCAATCAAACGTTTCGGAAAATTCAAAAGTGCCCGGTGTTGAATATGACAACCCAATAGATGTCGCCGAGGATACAACGATAGATGACGTCACATGTATAGATTTTACGAATTCAGCTAAGGACGAAGTTGAAATTCAAGCTGATGAATCCAGTGATTCGCGAGAGATGGTCGATAACATACTTTATCATACTCATTCTGGATAAGTATTCTGGAAAAATTAAATTTTGACAATTGATGTAATTTCTTCAATTATAGGGGTAGAATGATCATATTACCATGATTCCGAATTTAAATGATATAAAGCAGTGCTCTTCAACCGTTTTTACCGTGTCACACCTTTTATAAATTTTCAAGAACTTTGTATACCTCACAAACAGCAATGTTTAATTATGCACAGAATGTAAAAAAAAACTAAAACCTAGGTGGTTGGTCAAGTTATTATAAATGATTATTTAGTCTTTACTGGGCAGAGGAAATTTACCACGCAAAACTTGTGTAAAAAACGTAAAAATCAAGTTGATGTTAACCCAGCAATCTATTCTACTGTATAATCATTTGCGCTGTTGTCTCCAATTTAATTTACTATAATAATAGAGTTTGGAAGTCCTGACTTAGTGTACACCCTTCGTATGCCATATCTCAGTTGTATACCCTACTTATGATCCGGTATACACTTGGGTATACCTTACACCCGGTTGAAGAGCACTGATCTAAAGAATCAAGGCCTCTATAAATAGGCAAAATAATCTAGGGCGGTGTTCATATATTGCCGACATGAGTTATATTTATTTAATAATGAAATTGTATATTAATATATTTATGTGTGTTTTTTCATATGATGATAAATTCTATCGACTTGTTTATAAAATTCAATTTCGCGTTTGAGATAGATGTATATTTTCGCTTTATCACAATTATTATATATATCTAATAAACGTTTTGCTGACACTAGCTTGATTTCTATAATCTCATATGTGCTATATAGAAAGAAGTTTACATAAAATGTGATGGTGTGAGCATGAAAACGGAAAACTAATGGTCAAAGAAATATAAAGAGTTCGAGAACTTGGATCACCCACCATCACCACTTGGTTATGTAAAATATTAAAATTTAATATATTGGGGTACGTTGGGCAATGTCTGGTTTGCCAGATTTAAATCGAGAATATATCTATGGCACATCACCAAATTGTTTTAATATGACATTCTTGGATAATTCTTTGATAACCCATACATTTCAGATTTTATATCAGTATTATATGATATTCGGCCAAAGAATATCCTTATATGGAAAACCAACCATCTATAAAACTAACGTATATCCGAAGCATATGCACGGCCAGTCTTAGCTAATACAAGCATGCGCCATTCCTTTCCATATAAGGCGGGAGATATTTGCGGGTATAATTTATGACTGGGAAATAACATATACGAAACAGTGAAGGATAAACCTGTTTGAAACCACTAAAACCGTAGTAATTCCATATGTCTATCAAATAGATTATAATCGAAGAAATCTACCCACGATCAGGTTTATTTATTTAAAAGCGTCGCCGCGAATGGTTGAGTCAACAGCGCAACCAGTTTCTGAGTACATACGGACACAAACATTGATAAAAACTGATAAACAGCAAGGTGAATTCCGTCGCCGACAATTCATCAACAACTTTATCATGATTTACGGGACATTTAATTGAAATTCAACCAACATTAAAAAAGATCATGTGAGTCACTAATTCTAAACCTCACGCTAACAATAACCCTAACCCTAAACCGAACCCTAACGGCAGTATATGATCGATTGTAACTTTTTAAGATTAATTTTAATACAATGGAATGAATGTTCATTTTTCTTCAAACATTTTGCTGTTATAAAGTAAAATAGAATGAATTAAAAACAAGGGTTCCTGTAGCTCGAGTCCAATCTGATATCGGGAAAATAAATTCTCATCTACGGCTATACAGCCACTCAAGGTCCGGCGTTGATGTGATGTAATCGCCGTATCGGTCAACTGGCAAAATTGTCTCACACGCACATACATGACATGAGTGACCTTATATGTCAAATTTATCACGATTTATATATTTTCAACCCCATCTTAGTATTATATGGCAAAAATATCAAGTTTTTATAACAAATACATTATATTTCATGCCGAATTGCACACACCATTTGGAAAGAAACAATCTACCCCTTTTATATATAGTGGGTAAAATGTTGTCAGAGCGGATGAGATTCTGTCCAAGTGGACTGCGCTACCCTAAGATGAGAGTTCAATCTGTCAGATTTTTATCTAAATTGATTATATCTCCCAGCAGCGCCGAGCATATGTAAAGATAATCTTGATCCGCAGGAGGGCGTCAAAGGGGCGTCCAGAAAATGTTTGGGAAATCTTCTTGTGAGTCGAGATTTCCTCTACACACACACGCACGAACATGCACGGTGCTAATAAGAGATTAATTTTTCTTAGTTTAGCGCGGTACCCTTGAGCAAGGTACATATTCACACTGCTCTGACAAACTTTCACACACTATAGCTGAAATGACCTTAGATGTCGGTGGCTTTAACAAAATAACAAAACAAAAAAGCGATATTGTAATAACAAGGATTGCATCAACTTGGTAGGTATTTCAGTCGAACCAATATACCCCGAAGGTCTCCTGAAATGCCAACTTGCGGTGAAATTATTTCGTACAAAAATATCAACCGCAATGCGATTAAATATAATTAGTCAGGGAATTCATACTTTTAAGAACGATGAGCGAATGTTTAATAAATGAATGTCGTTGGTAATCACGAAGAATAAATATTATTATATTACATAGAATACATCTTCATAAACACTTTAAATATGAATATAGTCATGACATCTCAAATATAAAAATGAAAATGAAATTTCCCACACCATACTTACCACCCCACATATGTTCCAAATTCCGTTATACACTGACCGCCTTTGTGCTTGCCCAGTCTTTGAAGCAAAGTGATAAACATATATTTGTATAAATGAACATAGGAGGTGAAAGTAATTAGAAATAATAATATTTTTCCGTACAATTTAATTAGATTCCATTCCACCACATTGACATATACGTTGTTTCATTTTCAGTGGTAATATTTATAGAGTCAGATGCCATGCAATATTTGAATCACATCGAGTAACCATCTTGCAAATCTCATATGAATCATAAGACTGCACATTTAACACTCGCGTTCATGTTATTACCCTTCAACACTTATGTCGGGAGAATTTCACAGCGATTTTGTCACGAAGACAAATGTAAAATATCGCCTTCATAGTATCATTTCATTAATTATTTAGTAAATTAAAGCAAAACTAAATAACTGAAGGGTTGAATGAAGAAGAAGGTCACTGAAAATACTGAAATACTGAAAAATTAAATAAAAATTTTGAGGAATGGACTAAAACTGCAGCTGAAGACTTAACCATTGCAGACTCAACGATTCGGCCACATAAATGCACAGGTCTTGGGAGCCTCAAATGAAGCAATCACAGGCTTCTGTGTTTTTAGGAAAAAGCATAAATACTCACGATCATTGGAGTAAACCGACCGATCACATACCTACGTAAACTTATGTCGGGAGAAAATCAGACTAGCAATGTTATAACTAAGATATGTTGAAAATTAACCCATATTCCAAAGTGTTTTATTTAAAATGTCTCTAAGTGCCCGAGGGCGCTGAACACGCAAATTTAGTTTTCAAAATGGTCATGTGATGTATGTGCACACAGCAGGTCTCTGAAATGGGTATGCAAGCTATGTGTGTTAAAGGGCTATATGCGCTATTCCGACGACCTTCGTTGTGCTGATTATCGCAACATTAATTAATATAAACACGAAAGTTTGTTTGTTTGTCTTCAAATAATGTCGTCATTGTTAACTGGCTATCTTCCAGGATAGTATATTTTAAAGGCGGCTACCACGCAGCGTGCGTGTTTTTAGGAAAAAGTATAAATACCCAGGAACATTGGAGTAAACCGACCGATTACATACCTACGCAAACACTTATGTCGGGAGAAAATCAGACTACATTAATCTTGCGTCGGGTGATTTTCTAAATAAGTGTTCTAGGGTTAAATCACTCTAATAGTCGAATTTCACGCATAAAACCTGCATCTGCTTTGGTATGCACGTGGTACGCCTCTGAATTATCAGTAAACAGACTGACAAAAATGATTTCCACTGAAGCTTATGAACTTATGATCTTATAACTTGAAAAACGGTGTAGTGTCGTAGGAGAATTTAGGTTTGGGATCGCTTGCAGGTTATGTAAACATATAACTGCGAAGCTTTTAATTACAGAGATATCCGACAATCTCGATATTGGGCTGAATATATGATTATTCTGCTCAAATGCAGTACATGAAAGTTCATAGGTGCTGATTTCCATCAGTACACCCACTGAATAAACGAATAAGCAATCGTTAATGCGAAGGGCCAACTGGAAAAGGGCGGAGTCGTTCGAACCTTATATTTTACCCCCTATTTCAGATCATAAAATGCCTAAGCTAGATGTAAATTTTTCACACTTTTTTGTATACTTTCTCGGATCATCGCTCTGTTCTATAACCACTGTCAGAAATCGGTTGAAACGT
>JAUELA010164390.1:0-13407 GCA_031471845.1 Boltenia villosa | reverse complement strand
TGAACTCCTCGCCAGTGCAGGGCGGTTTCCCGGTTACGGCTTTCCTCCGCCATCCAAGTTCAGCATGCTCGCAAGCCAGCATGTTCCATTGTGCGTCCATGTATAAGCGAGAAAACGGCTTTCCGGTGAATCCGAGGGTTTATGTTTTTATGTTTTTTATTTGGTCCAGATAATCTTCACCAATGTTACAGTTTGTTCAGCAAGTTCAGCAAATGCAAATAATACAGATAAATTATCCTCGCAATAAGACCTAAATTATATCAATCCCTTTTTTATTACTGCAGGCATATGGCAAGTCAGGCCGAGACTCTGGTCGATCTACTGAAAACTGATAATGTAAGAAATTATGAAAATTTCTAAATTTTGCAAATTTTTGTTCAATCATCTCAAAGATGATATGTAAAAGTCATGCTCTTTATACAGCGAACTGCTTACGAATACGATTGGAAGATGGTCACCCTTTTCATTGGTGGAAACGACCTGTGTGCGATCGGGCGTGACCCTGAAGGAACAACGGCAGAAGTTTATGTTCAAGGAATCAAAGATGCGCTGGATATTCTACATGATGAGGTAGAATACAGGACATTTAGCCAACGGACATTTCGCCATCGTCTGTGACGTTATACTGAGGGACATTTTGCCAACAGTAAAAAAAAAATCTTCAAACATTTCCCTAACCCTTACCCTGACAATAACCCTAACTTCAAGATGTAATTTATTGAATTTTGGCGAAATGTCCGTTGGCTAAATGTCCGGATATCGCTGAGGAACAGTACTCGGTGTTTGATTGGAAAGATCGATAACATGAAGAGAACTATATTATAGACTCAGAACTAGACTTACCCAACAATGAAGCCGTTTTTCAAACCTACAGAAAATAAGATTAGATGCGAACACTTCCAACGTCAGTACGCCAGGCTCTAACAATGCATGGAAATAACACTAGGTGGCAGTATTAATACGTTAACTAGATACGACCAGTGGCGGATTAATATAGTGCGGGACCCGTAGCATAAGGTGTGGGGCCCCGATTCAATGACGTCATTAATGACGTTAATAGTGTCGTTTGTTAATGTGCCCCTCCCCCTTTGAGTGAAATTTGTGTTACGTTATTTATCTGATATTCCATAACAAGGGTACGACAATGCGCGCCAAAGGTGGGGAAATTTTTTTTAGTAAACCAATAAATTGTTATTTAACGATATTATGATTTTTTTACGTGAATTTTGATTTGACGTTCATTTTAACTATGCCTTAGTGACGTATGATTAGATCATGGTTCTGCGCATGCGCACATCCCTATTTCTGTTTCGTAGGTTCCCCGGATGTTCATCAACATCGTCGACATCTTAGAAGTCTATCTTCTTCCTTATGTTGGATACGGATACGGATCCACTTCGAGCTGTCGTGCCCTGCAACAGACTTTCTGTGGTTACGTCATCGATACAATGAACGATACAGTGGAACAGGAGAGATTGATTGGAATCAATAAAGAATATCAGGTGACGTGAATGCTTGTTTACCAGAAGAAGCTATCCGGGGGCCGAACGGGTAAAGCCGTCGGTTGGTCATCTATGCTCACCTCGGGGTATTGGGTTCGGATCTCGACTTCACCTACGTAGATTTATTAAATAATATACGATGAACTACACGCTTGTTGATCACTTCACTTCAATATGTCGTGTTCACCCTTGAGCCTAGGTGTGAGTAAGTGCCTGAGGACTCTGAACTCCTCGCCGGTACAGAGCGGTTTCATGTGGTCGCGCTTTCCTCAGCTAGTTCAGCATGGTCGCATATCATGCGTCATGTAAGAGCCCGATACGGCTTTCCGGTGAATCCGAGCGTAAATATCATACGTTAATCAAAAAGAAACTAATATAATTTTATCAGAAGGTTGTCAATTAGAGAAGTCCATTTCGAATTATTACCCGATTCAGACATTTCGAATGCGCGCGAAGGAATCCCGCCAAAATATAAATTACGTCATGAAGACTTTGTTATGTCATAATAATGCATGAACAAAGGAAACCAGGCGGGCTATTACGAGGAAAATATCGACTTTATTTTTATTTAAATTTAAACTTTATTTGTTGTCACGCGATTCCTACAATTATGACGTCACCCCAACCAATAGCTAGGTTTGGATTAGCTCAAAGTACCATGTGAGTTCTTCTTACAATTACGGTACACCACCCGGAAACCTACAAGTCAGTTACTAATATATATATTTCAGGTCCAACTGAAGGAACTCATCGATTCTGGAATCTACGAGACTCGAGATGACTTCACTGTCGTTATTCAACCTTTCCTGAGAGATTCTGTTCTACCGTATACGGAGGTGGGATCAATAGCTTTTCAACCAGTTTTCTATTGTTCTTGGTGTGTATTGAGGGCGCCAGGACGGGTAGAACATGTGATTTGAAGGTTATCCGGACATTTAGCCAATGGACATTTAGCCAACGGACATTTAGCCAATATTTGCACGGGAGAACATTTAGCCAACTTTTTTTTCGTATATTTTTTTTTCCAAAAAGTTCAAAAATTATATCTTAGGGTAAGAGTTAGGGTATGGGTTAGGGTTGGGTTTAGGGTTAGAGTTAGGGTTAGGGTGAGGGTTAGGATTAGGATTAGGATTGGGGGTTAGGGTTAGGGTAGTGGTAGCTTCAGGGCTAGGATGGGTAGGTTCAATTTTTGAAACAAAAAAAAATCGAAGAAAAAAAATCCAAGAAAAAATTTTTTTTTCGAAAAAAAAAAAAAAAAATTAAATTGGAAAAAAATTCGTCCACTTTGTCCACTTCTGCAACTATTGGCTAAAAGTCCGTTGGCTAAATGTCCGTTGGCTAAACGTCCATTGACTAAATGTCCGTTGGCTAAATCTCCGGGATTCGATTTGAAGTGTTGGAACAACATGTGGGGGTAAACATTAGATCACAAAGGAGCTCTGACATATTGATCGCCTTTTCATTCAATTTCAAGCATCCATTTCAAATAAAACAAACAATCTCAATTATCCAACACCAACTTGAACTCGGCGCCCTTTTGTCTGGCCCGCATATATGTCATTAAACCGTTTGTAAATTCAAAAAAATGATGGATTTCCAAAAGAAAAACTCTGAAATTTCAACTCCAATCCAATGAAAAATTCGAATAAATAAATTTATTTCATATAATTAAAACCTCTAATTGTACCAGGATGGGCAAGTCGACTCCACTTATTTTGCGCCGGATTGGTTCCATTTTAGCGACATCGGACACGCTATGGGAGCCATTAACTTATGGAATAATCTGGTGAGAACTTTTTAACTTAAAAAATCCATTTTCTCAGGATGGCGAAGTGGACGCAACTTATTTCGCTCCAGATTGCTTTCATTTCAGTGATATTGGCCACTCGATGTCGGCGATCAACTTGTGGAACAATTTGGTAATTACGGAACGTGACGTAATGACTGGGTGCCGTTTTAGTGACGTTGTTTTTGAGCGAAGTAGTTTTGACCACTCTGACACAACCATGACTCAGCATAAATTTTAATTTTTGAATTTATGACGTCATACCTTGTTAATATGAATATTTGTCAGCATTTTTTATCACATGAATTGGAAGATGTAATTTAATTACCATTGAGGTAACGTGCAAATCGTTTTTTAAGTTAAAGATTGGAAAGAAAGCTATCAAAAACGTTGCTGGAAATGGTGTGTCAAAAATGACTCGACAGAATTCGTATGACTCATCAGTTTCAGCCCGAACAAAGTCTAACTCAAACTGTGACGCTAATTCAACCCTGATTTTGAGTAGTGTACGAGCTAATTGCAAGCCCATACTTTGGGATAAAATGACACGACTTTTAATGTTTTTGATGCAATATTAGTACATGCGAATTTAACAAGTGTATTTTTTATTTTTAAGCTGGAACCAGTCGGAAAGAAATCAACTGTTTGGAGTATCACAGATCTGAAGGTTCCAACAAAGGTAAGTTTAACTAAATGAGCAAAATGTTAGATCAGTTTGAGTGAAGTTTCTGACCAAGGAAAATCTTCTTGCGAGTCAAGATTTCCTCTACACACACACACATGAACATGCACGGCGCTATCAAGTGATTAATTTCTCTTAGTTTACCGCGGTACCCTTGGGCAAGGTACATATTCACACTGCTCTGACAAACTTTCACTTACTACATGGCCTAAATGACCTTAGATGTCGATGGCTTTAACACCCCTTAAAACAAAAACAGTATTAAAATGTATGTATGTGTGGTATAGCCAATTACCTGTGATTCTATCTGGCTAGGGGCTGGGTTTGGGTCCTCATGGGTATAATGGTAGTAAGGTTTATGGTATACGACGCTGCATGGGGAGAGCGTAGAGCGGGAAACTATTTCAACTCCTAAAATATTGTAGTTTCTCTGTTGACTGTCATGTACAGCTCCGTCGACCTCTGGTGGCTGTAATAATTGTGATACCCTGAAATAACCTGGGTAGTTGTATTAATTGGGGAACCCCTGAATTACCCCGGGTGTCTATAATAATTGGGGTACCCCTGAATTAACCAGGATGGGTGTATTAATTTGGGTCCCCCTGAATTAGCCAGGATGGGTATATTATTTGGGAGACCCTGGCTTACCCTGGGTGACTGTATTAATTGGTTTACCCCTAAATTAACCAGGGTGGCTGTATTAATTGGGGTCCCCCTGAATCATCCAGGATGGGTATATTATTTGGGAGGCCCCTGGCTTACACTGGGTGGTTATGTTAATTGGGGTATCAATAAATTAACCAGGATGGGGGTATTAATTGGGGGACCCCTGAATTACCCTGGTGGCTATGTTAAATTGCAGAATTGAAAATTATCCGACTCTCTGACTTATGTATTATTACTTCAATTCAACCCCAACTCCAAACCTTGATACGACCATGAGTACATCTCTTTTAATATTCGTCTTTTGAGCATCCACATACTTCACATTCTCAGTTTACAGTTTTGTGTCCGTAATTCCAAAAAATCCGATTCCTGATTCAATTCCAGATCAATCCAGAAATAAGTCCATGCTTTTTTGTCATACATTTAACTATTTAAAAAACGCCCAAATCTTTGACTGTACTGCTCCGTCGACCCCTGGTGGCTATATCAATTGGGGAACCCCTGAATTACCGTGGGTGGCTATATTAATTGGGGCACCCTGGGTGTCTATATTAATTGGGGTAACCCTGAATTAACATGCATGTATTAATTGGGATCCGCTGGTTACCCTGGGTGACTATATTGATTGGTTTACTTCTGAATTAACCTTGATGGGTATTAACATGGGTATCCACAAATTACCTTGGGTAGCAATATTGATTGGGGTCCCTGTGAATCAACCAGAATGGGTGTATTAATTGAGGGACCTCTAAGTTCACAAAATTCCTCTAATTCCACAAAATCCGATTCCTGATTCGATTCCAGATATAGATTTCCATTCAAATCAAGCCAGAAATGATATAAGTCAGGGCTTTTTTGTGATATTTTACTATTTACCGTTCAAATCTTTTATTGTAAATCGAGGTGTAGCTATAACCTTACTTCTACCTATATTACAGGAGCACCCTTACTTTTTCACAAGCAAAAACAGCCTTCCTGTCACCACTCTACCGCCACCTACCGAGGAAACAGTTACTACTGAAACAGAGATTCCTGTTTGGAGCATCGTAGTCATGGCTTTGCTTGTTGTTGCTTTAATTGGCGAATTATTTGCTTTATTGTGTGTTTGCAAGGCAAAGAATAAGGTTAAAAAGCAAGCAAATCTTGACGGTGCATACGACAACACGTCCTATGAAGGGAAGGTTGAGAAAATGTAATTTTTCAAATAAATCTTTTCATTTTGCATCATCATAATCATCAATTTATAATAAATTGAGTAATTATTCGCAAAGTCTTGTGACATAAAATTTTCATTTCTACTTCTTGTGACGTAATAATGTTCACTGTTACAGAATAAACAATCTTGATTTTCAAGTCTGTTTTCATACATCCCAGAAAAGATTCTCAACATTCATCGACATCGGTAAAACATTTTCCGGTCTTGTCCTATTGATGACGTCATATACTATGATGCGTCACTCTATGATGACTGTTGATGCCCTTTTTAACACCCTTGATAGGATACAGTCTAGGAAGGGAGTGCGCGCAAATATGTTTCATCAATTTTGATAAAATAAAACTAAAAATGCGAAAAATATATAATAAGAAATTTATCTTTATCAAACAAGCAAAGGAAATATGCTTATGAACGGAACGTGACCAAATGCCAACGACTATATCTGCTGCTTGTGACCTTTTTTACTCCATTTTCTCGAAATATTTCCGTTCTCAGTTCTGTCCACTATCGATCTAACAAAAGCTTTATATTGAAACGAAGACTAAGTTAGAATGTCTTTATGTCTTTTTTATTTGCTTAAAATATGTCGAGCGTGCGTTGCGCACATACCTATTCTTAGGATGATATTCAATTAATTGAAACCGACTCCCTACTGGTGCATCGCGGTTTTATGTGATGTTGGTCACGGCTTTCCTACGCCATCCAAGCTCAGCATCCTCGCAAGTAGGTATGGTCGCATAATGCATCCACCAATAAGCCGTATATAGCTTTCCGGTGAATCGAGGGTAAATATGATACACCAGATGAATAAAATGTGCTCTTGTAAATACGTTATTTAATTCATAATTTTAAATCCAATTATTTAACTTTATGCAAAAAAAACAAACAAACATTCTCCTTTATCAAGAGGCGGAAAAAGTTTTTTTTTTTCGATTTTTTTTTCTCGAAAAATTAAACCTGACCATCCTAACCATGAAGATAACACAAACCCTGACCCTAACTTTTACCCTGAAGCCTAACTCTAACCTTAAGATATACTTTTTTGTCCGTTGGCTAATCGTCCATTGGCTAAATGTCCGTTAGATAAATGTTCGGATACCGAATACCGGTTTCATCTTAGCGCATACTGCTCGAATTTGGGCCCAAAATAGACTTTTCCATGAGCGAAAGATTTCAATAGCGCCGTTTTTAAGTTAACTGATCACCTCAAATAGAACCTCGTATTGTCTTTGTACGGAAAATTAAACAAAAAAGTGCGTATAATGACGATAAGATGCCACAGCACCATAGTTGGTAGACTACATGCAACAACAAATGCCTCAGAAAAATAAAAAGGTGGAAAATTCTAAAATATGGAGAGCAGAATTCGGTACTTGTAAATACGGCGGTCCCTATTTTCCATTCAACATTAGGCCTACAATTGATTGAACAATAATATGAAATATCGGTAAAAATTCTCAGTAGTTTCCCGTTGCTAGAAAAGCTTGCGCTCGGACCATCCCCCAAAGCATGTCATATTAGGGACCAGCGCTTCTCGGTTATGGAATAGAGAATAATATTTTTCGGCTACCCTTAATCATAGAATGGAATCCCGGACATTTAGTCAACCGACATTTCGCCATCGTTTGTGACGTCATTACTGAGGGACATTTTGCCAACTTAAAAAAAATTCTTTGTGTGTCACTAACTCTAAGCTTTAACCTAGCCCTAACAATAACCCTAAATCTAACCTTAACTTTAATATATAAATTTTTGAATTGTGGCGAAATGTCCGCTGGCTAAATGTGGGGATACCCATAGAATGCCTTCATGCTTCGGTGTATCGACGTATTATATCTGTTTCTATGGTTACCAGTCATGCCCTAGTGATTCCACCTTCAGAGTAATCTCTGATATACTTCTAACGTTAAATCATAGTTATATATAGACTATGGTTAAATCACCCTCCCTACACCGCACCAGCACCCAAAAAATGACTGCATGGCTGTATTAACCGTTAGGCTGAGGCCTCGGAGGTAACCGGGCCCTGAATTACAAGAAAGGGTTTGAATTGTTTTTAATAAATAATAAAAAAATATTCACTTCAAAATATTACAGTATTAAACAATTATACCAAAATGTGCTTTCCTGAAGAATTCAGGCAATAAAAAGTATAAGTAGATTTTCGGAAAATCAAAATTAATATAGTGGTATGTGCTCTGGCCTGGCACCTGACGTACCATGGCTATCAGCTGTAGTGGGGTGGAAGATTGGAGTACCTAAAAGCCTAGGGGCCCGCCATGGTTAATATGGCCCTGCCATAGCTTTGAGGTAGCCATGAGTGGAATACAATTCAACATTACAAGACCATATTACAAGTTGACCCTCAAGACATTTCATGTGGACAAGTTTATTTACTAATTATAATATGTTATTTTAAAACACCTTTAGCAACAAATCAATCTGGTAGTCGCTTGATGACCTATCGGTCCTTCACGATTACCCATATATGTTTCTATACTTTTTTGTGACATTTTTTCCTACAACTGATAAAAATGGCGATGAGAAGACAGAAATTCTAGAGCATGCAATAAATAGAGTACTCGAATTTAAAAGAAAAGAATAAGAATCTTGAGAAATCACACAATGCAGTCCATAATATTGACAAAATGTAACCAGTCGGCAGTCATCCAAAGTGACTGCTATCAAGTCATTACAAATAGGTGCATAAAAATAGCCTTAACCATTGAGTGGTAAAGTGGGATAAATCTTCCAACAATCACTTTAGGAGTAGATTCAAACAATAACTATAGCTACAACTAAGAATTCTGACCTAAAAATCCTGAATCAATCATCCAAGAGCAACAATTAAAAACACACAATATTTACAAATTTAAAGAAATGGTAAAAGTTTCTTTGGAATTGACCAGGACCTGTAAAGGGGCTATAAATTTTCATCGAGATTGTATTTACATATAGGGTAATTTGCCTAACTTCGACACCGGCGTAACCTAGACACCCTATCTGTATTTCCCTTTGTGTGTCATAACTTTGATTGTGCAGTTAATTGTTTAATCATTATTTCGTCACAGAGCAATATAATAATACTTGGATGTCGAAGTTAAAGCTTAAGGTGTCAAAGTTAGGCGAAAAGAACGGATTGATTGGAGCATAAAGCTCATTTTGGTATATAAATATAATAAATGATTCTTGATTCAAGGTAAAAATATGCACAGGTAATATATTATAATATAATATATGAATGAATGAACTTTAAAAGCATGAATT
Source organism: Boltenia villosa (assembly GCA_031471845.1). Taxonomy (NCBI): domain Eukaryota; kingdom Metazoa; phylum Chordata; class Ascidiacea; order Stolidobranchia; family Pyuridae; genus Boltenia; species Boltenia villosa. Next base: position 4,288 of record JAUELA010164390.1, on the reverse strand, counting down.
TACTATGCTATGTGAAAAAAAATGAGAATGTGCTTTATGTGGGGAATTTCTTCCCTGATATATAACAGAATATTTTGTTCTCTTACCCTTATTATATACGATTCTCTCATTAAATGCAAGTTACCAGTCAAGTCATAAGTTATACCACAATTGAGCAATCAATTAAATATAGCACAGACTATATGTAAACTTTACCATAAGATCAAATACATTCTTGCACATTGCACAAACTTACAGAATTTTCACCGACAGACATTTGGTTTAATGGAGATATATTGTTTTGTAAAACAAACGAGAACAATAGAAAGATGATATATTGGGAGGTACAAGATATAATAATTGTAATGTATTGCACCTTGCTTCATAAGAAAATACCAATATGCATAGAAAGTTCAAGAATATTAAAAGATTGTGGTTTAGGGGTAAAGTTCACTGCAACCGTTTTAGAGTCATTCAGAATCAGGGTCATTTGGCTAAATGTCTGTTAGTTCAATGCTTATTATGCCCAGTGAGCACATACGAGAAAAGGGTATCCGGACATTTAGCCAATGGACATTAAGCCAAAGGACATTTAGCCAATATTTGCAGGGGTGGACAACTTTTTTTAAAATTATTTTTTTCCAAAAAAATCAAAAATTACATCTTAGGGTTAGAGTTAGGCTTCAGGGTAAGAGTTAGGGTATTAGTTAGGGTTGGATTTAGGGTTAAAGTTAGGGTAGTGGTAGCTTCAGGATTAGGATGGTTCGGTTAAGTTTTGAAACAAAAAAAATCGAAAAAAAAATTTTTTTGAGAAAAAAAAACATTTGAAAAAAATTGTTGGTTAAATGTCTACTTCTGCAACTATTGGCTAAATGTCCGTTGGCTAGACGTCCATTGGCTAAATGTCTTGGATTCGAGAAAAGGCACGCATTATACTGCATAAAGTGTATACGGATGCAATGTAACTATTACAGAATAGTAAATATGGTTCTATCGCTGCCTCTGACGATTGCCTGGACAATTGCCCTGTACAAAAATTTGCCAGCGCAATTACTAGATTACGAGCGTCAATTGCATTATTTTTTGAGAACCTCCCTAAACCTAGCCAAGATAGTGAGAAAAAAATTCACTAGTGCATTAAAATTCAATTAAGGTTCCATAATGTAACGTATCAAATTTCATACTGCTCTGATGACTGAAGAAATAGGACATAGAGAAGGTGATCATTAGCACAACGGTGATGTTTTCACAAGACAATTCGTTGAATGGTTGGGTCAGGTTCAGTATTAGGAGGTTAGTATTAGCGATTTTCTTTCATGAATTTTTTCTAGAACAGTATAACATTGGCTGTCCGACGGGTAAAGCCGTTGGCTGGTCATCTATGCTAACTTTGAGCTTCTGGGTTCGAATCTCGGCTTCACCTTCACAGATTTATTCAGCATTTTCATGATGCATTGCACGCTTGTTGATCACTTCACTTTAATATATGTGTTCACCCTTGATCCTTGACGTGAGTAAGTGACTGGGGACGCCGAACTCCTTGCCGGTACAGAACAGTTTCATGTGACCTTGGTCACGGCTTTCCTCCGCTATCCAAGTTTAGCATGCTCGCATTATGCGTGCGTCCATGTATAAGCCCACTACGGTTTTCTGGTGAATCCGAGGGTAGATACGATGCATTAATCAAAAAAAATATATTAGAAAACATGGGTTGCCAGATCATCATTTTATCGGCTAATTGGGAACCTATCATTTCGAAAATGGTCAGATTTCACATTTTCATCGGTATCCGGACATTTAGTCGATATTGTCAAATGCTGAAGAATAATTGCAGTATCATCTGATTAGATGGTGGTTTACAGTTTGATTTTCCATATTGGTGAAGATGCTATTTTCTGCGTAAGAATGAAAATTTGCTCGGCTTTTGACCCTTGTGACTTTCTTCAGATTTTAGCGAGGCCTCACTTTCAAGTCCTGATTCTTTTTTCTTCCCCTCTCTTGTTGGATTCTTCCGTTTTGAATGTAAGAAAGGTAATCTATTTTTTCGTTTGGGTTTTATTTTACCCTGTGTTGATGTATCTAGGGAATCATCATTGGTTTGTTTGTTTTTCCTGGGATTTTTTTTCTCTTTCGGTGTTGTAGCCACTGGTGGGTCAGAACTTTGTGAAGGTGACAAAGCGCTCTGTGATAATGATGCACTTGCAACCTGGTATGAGCCCCCTGGCTGGGTAGATGAGCCATGCTGATCCACATTGGAGTCTCCATTATTTGCTCCACTGTTATTCAAAGGAAAAGAACTACCACGGCCTGAATCATTGTTAGAGGACATATTTAAATTCAAAGATTTTCTGTTCTTTTTTGGACTTCTTCGGCCTTTCTTTGATCCTTGATGCCTAGCCTGTGAAACATTGCCATTTTTTTGCTGATTAGGGGGTATTCGTATGGGGGTAATAGGTGGTTCTTGAGGGGGTACTTGGAGATGAGTGGGGGTTGAAGTTAATGGTTCAGGTATAAGTTGTAATATTTCATTTGTAGAGGTGCTGGGTACCGAATTTGAGCTTGAATTAAGAGAAATAGAAACCGAGTTAGGTTCATCCAAATGATTTTCTTGGTGTGGTGTTGCAGGCTTCATTGGTGGCACTTGGGTATGCATAGGTGTTGAAGTTACTGGGGTGGCTGGAATCTGTGAAATTTCAGAGGAGGTACTGGGTACAGAATATGAAGTACGGTTATCAGGAATGGAATTTACAGGATTTGAATCAGCCTGATGAATTTGTTGTTGTTGTATGTCATGTGGTGAGAAGGCAATCATGGGCTTAGTGGTTTTGTTCTCAACCGACCTATCTTTCCCAAGCGGAAGACCAGCATGTTGCAGTGCTTGATGAATTTGAGAAAGGTTTTGAGGATTGTTGATTGTTACATTCAATTGGCCAATACCACTATCATACACATTCATTACATTGTTCTGCTGTTTCCCATTCCACCAGTAGAACCGACAGTCGGTAGATTCAGACTGACATATTTGTGAAAAAGATAAGTCCAGTTTAACAATATTAGTTGCATCTCTTTCCTCCTTCTGCACGGTAAATTGGAAGTCTTGTTTCCCCAGAATGTCTTCAAATCGTCCAATTTTAAAAATTTTGCTACGTGGATTTATTTTCCAGTCTGAACTGTAGATTTTGACTTTCAGGTCAAATCCACTTCTATAAAAAAAAATTTTTGATTAGTAACAAAAATATTCATTTGTTTCCTCTGAGGCCAACAGGAAAACAAGACACACATTCAGGAAACGGCTGAAATTCACGATGGAATTAAGCCGGTACTTCTCAATTTTTATTTTTGTATGTCAAATCACTTGACTTTATAAAAATAAACTTGACTTAAAAGACAAACTTTTGTCACAGAACAAGATTAGTTAGGGTTAGGTGGTTAGGTTTAGAGAATTCCTTTTGTGATATTTTCCTGCAACCAACATATCCATATCCGCTCATGAATATTTATTTGCTATCATTATGCTGAAACCGCCTCCCTTTTTTGAGAAAAAATAACAATAGGAGATTATGACTATAGAGAAAAATCTTTTCCCACAAAATAATCTAAAATTAACTCCGAACCCCAGGACAACCACTGACTAACCTTAGAGACAAATAATCATTCCAAATAAGTTCCTTGTTGGGATCTCTCATCTCTCTATCAATAGATCTATTGACTGATGGCTCATCATTGTAGAGAGTCATGTAAAGTATTTGTTCCCTTGGCATCTCATCTTGCTGTGGTCTGAGGCAAACCATCCTCCATTTGATACGAGTCGTTAGCATCGGCATTTGACATCTTTCACAGACAGCTCTTAAACTAAACAAAAAAATATGGTCAGTCCACTTTAAATATACCATGGGTGGGCAAACTTTTTTCTCCGCAGACCGCATGGAGATCTGTGAATCTCTCGCGGGCCGCGTTCAACAAAAACTATATTTATTAAATCCTATTTCCACACAAACACGCAATTATTATTCATGCAAATGTGTTTGCAACATGGCTGCGAAATCTCCTTGTAGTCTCGTTAAACGCGTTTTTCTGTGCGAAAATGTGGGGACCATACAAATTGACATCGCCTAACGAGGAAGTTCGCAAGGCACACAGGAAGACCTGGCTTATACATGGACGCACAATGGACCATGTCGGCTTGCGAGCATGCTGAACTTGGATAGCGGAGGAAAGCTGTAACCGGGAATCCGCCCTGCACTGGCGAGGAGTTCAGCGCCCTCAGTCACTTACTCACATCTCGGATCAGGGTTCACCACGGCATTGA
>JAUELA010164280.1:0-13407 GCA_031471845.1 Boltenia villosa | reverse complement strand
ATTAAAATTCCCGATTGAGTTGACGTGAGCGACGTGACGCAGCGAGAGAGTTGTTTACGAGAGAGTTGGACACGCTTAAGGAATCTTATCGCGGCGTCTATCGGGTGACGTTCTATCGGTATGCGGCGCATGTAAATTCGCTTATTAAGGTGAATACGGCATATTGGAATGTGCAGCTGTAGCCGGTATATCAACATATGTAAAATATGGGTAAAACTTGTAATATCACTGGTATGGATTTAAGGACGAGATATATTTCCTCAATTTCCCCGATTATCAAAGTCACAGTCCTAAGCGTCCCAGCTGGATAGGATTCACGACACGATATTAGGTCAATACAGGAATAAGACTGTACTTTACTTCACTTGTACTTTTTACAGAAAGAGTAAAATGAAAAATAGGGATACATTTTACTTTCAGTTGTTCTAAGCTCATGTCAGCATCAGCTGGCGAATGAGTTGACACATATGTATATTACTTTTTGATAACACAAAATAAAGAGTTATCCACAGTAAGAAGAAAATGAGGTTCCAGAATGACTTGAAATATTTTGCGTTGATTTTATCACGTGAGTAATTAATACATGTTAATAGCAAAAACATTTGAAATTTGTTCTATTTTGAATGAAGATGGTTCATGTGTTACATTGTTTTGTATATGTTATGAAAGTAAAGTGATTAATCGATCAGTATGCACAATTGCCGGTAAATGAAATATGATAAATTGAAACTAGCTCTAAACTTGTCCCTAAACATAGCCACAACCCTAATAATATCCGTAATACTAACCCTATACCAACCCAAACACTGGAAACAACTATAATCACATACTCCACTCATTCTGGTTATGATGCATATTTAAACTTTAGGTAAATTTCATGAATCCAGTAAATGTAAAATTTATCATTTACCGGCAATACTATGCATGATTATAGATTAACCAATATTTCCACGGTAAGGCTGTATTGTTGGTTGTTGGTAGGGATGGGACGAGTCCAAAAGAATTGGACTCGGTCGAGTAACGAGTCCTGGAAAAAGACTCGCCGAGTCTCGAGTCCTCGTCAATGACGTCACCAATTTCCCGAATACTTAAAAATGGTTGTTTTGAGTAGTCCCATTTAAAGAGCACTATATTCTAGTGAGTTTATGTTACTTTTTTGCGTCCTGGTCATGGCAAGTCAAATAAGAAATTATTTTAGAAGCACCGCAAAAGCGATATTAAACTCAGAAAAATGCAGTGTCATATCGAATGATTTGATCATTTTATAATAAAGAACGTTTAAAATCACTGGTACAATAAAATTTTCCATTCACTACTGCTTAGACGCATATACTATACAGCGGGCGCCAATTGTTTTGATCTGCCTTCATATCGCCTTCTGAACGCCCTAGTCTTGTAGTTTTTCCCCTCTATTAAATCCCACTAACAGGAGGAAAGTGTTTCTAATTCAGCTTTTTTTCACTCGATCTAGCGGATTTTGTAACTGTTTTTGTATTTGAGATGTTAAAGCCTTCATATACAGAGGTCATTTGTGCAATCCTTTGTGTAACCGGTGCAATCTTTTGTGTCAAAACAATACTCTGGCACAGAGAATCATGTAATCATCAGGCCTCAATAGTACTCTTGAAAAAAGGCGAGTCTTTCGCAGGACTCGATCGAGTCCTCGAAAAATGCCAAGACTTGTACGAGTCCGAGTACTCGGACTCGTTCTGTCACATCCCTAGTTGTTGGTGACCAGAAAAAGGGTAACGGAAAAGGTCGCAGTTTTGGCGGTTAGACTCGTGAGGTTGAGGTTATTGTTAGGAGGTTAGAGTTAGGACATATTTCTTTTTTTTTTCTACACTAGCGATTAAAATAGATATATATATTTTTTTTTCTTTGGGTCAGATTCAGGTTATTCGCTCCTTGTATCCAGGCTACTAGCGTTCGTTCCGCCGGATACATATATATATATATTTTTAGATCTTCATATTTCTTCATTAATTGTTTATTGATTTGCAGTGTGCGCGTCATTTACAGAAGTAACAAGCAAATGTGACATACCCGAAGTTCAGAGGTTATTGACAAATCAATCGGGCAGTATTTCTTACGTCACCAACTACACGAATAAAAACGAATGCACGTGGAAATTTCAAGTTGGCGACATTTTTGAAGATTATTGGCTACAAATCAATGTTACAGCTATCAAAGCAGCGGAAGATGGATGTTCAAAGAGCGAGAGATTTGAAATAAACGGTAAAATAAATGCTTTGATTTGAATAAGGTGCAACAACGTGTTAGATTGTCGTTGTTGAGTTGGTATCGGGTTCCTTTCGTCAGTCTGGTTTTGCCTGTGCTAGTCATAATGCGATCCTACGAATGACATTATTCATATCTGCTTAGCTAGCAAATATGACGCAAATGTAAAACCAGTATGTGTATTCGAAGTGCTCGAGACATGAATGTCTCTCGTTTAATGAAATAGCATGATATATATAAGAATATGGATGTCATAAAACGATGTTTGCACCGCCCAAAGAACAAAGTGATGCAATCATTTCTTACTTTACTCAACAATTAACAACAAAGGTAGAACGTGTACAGCAATTAAATTAATAAAAAGTTCTAAAAACGAAGACAACGAATATTGATTACTGCGTAAAAATGTTTTGAATTGTGACAAAGGTTTAGAATAATTCGAAAATTGAAAAAATGATTTTTCTGGTGCCGGATTAAGTGGGGCGGGCCCGTAGCATATGGTATGAGGGCCTCCAAATAGATGACGTCATAAATATCGTTTGTTAATGAGCCCCTCCTTCTTTAGAGTGAAATTTTCGTTATATTATTTTTCTGATATTCCATGAGAGGGTACGCCGAAGGCGCCGAAAATTGCTAGCAAGTAGGTTTAGAATTATTCGAAAATTGAAATAATAATTCATCTGGAGCATTTCCGGATTAAGATAGTGCGGGGCCCGTAGCATATGGTATGAGTGGCCCCCAAATTGACGACGTCATAAATGGCATTATTAGTGTCGTTTGTTGATGTGCCCCTTCTCCTTTTGAGTGAAATTTGCGTTTTATTATTTTTCTGATATTCCATAAAGGCTTAAATACACGTACGCGGCAAACTCACGTGTTTTTGGTTCGTTTTGATATAGCCGCGCAGAATTCGATTCCGTACAGTTCCGCGCGGCTCTATCAAAACAATCAAAAACGCGTGAGCTTGTCGCGTACGTGTATTTTAGCCTCAAAAGGGTGCGACAACGCGCGCCGAAGGCGCTGAAAATTTTTAGCAAGTAGGTAAATTCATTCAGTGTGCGGGACCCGTATCATTTGCTACCTTTGTTACAATTATAATCCGGCCCTCATCTGGGTTAATAAACGGCGTGGAAAAATTAAATAATTTTTACTTTCAAATAATTGTTTTCTTACAGGGGTTAAATACTGTGGGAAAGACGTTATAACACCGACACCCTTCCTGCTTAAATTCCGCGATAAAGATGCGAATAATTGCTCTAGCATTTGTACTGACTGTGCAGCGATAGAGTCCTCAAAGATGGAACCATTTATCAAATATAAATTCTTGCTCGAACCACCTGCATCGGATGGATTCAACCTCTCCTATCGATTCATCGAATGTATAGAAGGTACGTCGTGAGTGTTTTGTTTGCCAGTGCATTTACATCCTTATAAGGTAAAACTCCAGTTATCAATCCGATAGAGACGCTACGCCCGCACTAAAATCACGGATAATATATGGCATAGTTAGAGTTGGGGAGTAATATATAACATAGTTAGGGAATGATATGTAGCATTTTGTTCCATTTGGTGTTTTTGTTGTTGTTGCCATTCTGCCATTTTTTGCAATTTTTCGTCACGCTTCAGTGCTGTGTCTAAGACGGGCTGATAACTGGAGGATCACCCTTATATACTATAACCATTTGTTACATCCATACTTTGTTAAACTGCATTAAGATCGAGTGTTATCCATGTAATATTTTCATGTCTTTGTGCGCAAGTTCTGTGCGCCATATTTTTGGTTGAAAGATAATGGATAACCTTTTTCAGAATGAATGCTTAAATTACGTTGGCGTTTCGGAGTAACGGATTAGTTTAATAACAATAAATAAACACATTATTAGGAAAGTTTCATAGCAAATTGTTTTGTGTGCGCGGTGGAATTTCCTTTGTGCGCTAATTCAAAACAGTATACGCGATACATTTCAGCGCTTAAAGGAAATTCAGCAGTGCACATAAACAATTTATGGTGATTATTTGGTAAAACTCCACATAGGTGGCTCGTAACTATAAAAGTTGCTCCTTCCCCCTCTTACTAACTCTCACTAATCACGGATCATCACTTCTCTTACAGCATGGTTAGGGTTGGGGTTAGGAGAGAGTTTGGGGTTAGGTTTAGAGAATAATATATATTTTTAAATCTTCTCACTTTGTCGTTTTTTTTGCAACCCTTATCACATAGTTGGCAACCCACGCATCAGTGCTGTTGCTATGAACCAGAGAAGGAAGGACCAGCGAACTGGAAGATCATCGATTATTTATTACTAAAAAAAATGTTTAGCTTTGTGCAGACGAAAAATCCAGCACATAAAGACATACTATAATTCGACGGACGTCTTCTATTACACACACTGTTCGCTCTTAAAATCAACAGCCCGGTACTGCCACAGTTAGCTACATTTAAATCAAAAACGCTTGCCTGTAGTTTTCTGTCCGAAGTCGCATCGAGAAAACAGCTCCTGTTGGCTTTGAATGCGGTGTTATTATTGTGCAGTGAGGCAAACAATCAACTACCAGCAATCATGAGTCACGGTTTTCTACAAAGAAATCAAAAAATAAATCAGTCAAATCAAATGCAATACAAAGGCCCTTTCAGACGAACGAAATGCCATTAAATTCCAAACAATAACATTGAAATAATGTACAAATAATACATGAAAAGTTTCAAATCTTACCGATTCGTTTCAATATTCAGGATTCACAAGTACAGGTCCGACGTCATCAGATTAACCAAATACAATGAAACTTAAATTGTAAATTACCGCCACGTGGTTACGTGCAAATCATTGAACCATGACGTATTACGTCAAAGCAAATAGCACCAAATTCAAACCGTAACAATTTAACAGTATTTCTGTCAATTCAACCTCTGGTGAACCCGGAACACAAACAACGGAAGTGACGTATATGATTAGTGATTCACATACAAAAAATAAACGTTGGTTTTTCAGGCTCTTTTAATATGTTAAAACATTATAGTATTTTCTGTCGAACACATAATATAGGAATTTTCTCTGTCATTCTGTCATTCATATTATATTTGAAAAGCTCGATCAATTTAAATATTGATAATATTACCTTAATTAGAGCTCACTCGATTTTCGAAGAAGCTAATATTTTTTGTGTGACCATTTCTTTTGTGTGTGGGTGTATGTGGTGTATATGTATGTATGTGGATGTATGTATTTATGTGTGAGAGAGACCGTAGCAATTACGATACGATGAGACCTATGGTCTTATGGACCATACGGTGATCAAGTAAGCTACCGCCCCAGCTGGACGATTTTTTGTATGTTCGTGTTTGCTTTTCAGAGTTGACTACAGAACCGCCATCTCACAGAAATCAAATGCTGATCAGCGTATTCGTTCCGATCATCGTGATCTTGGCGGTTATAATAGCAGTTCTTCTAGTTATCAGGCAACTGAGGTAAGGCAACCAGATTTTTTATTTTGTAAATGAAATATTGCACTTTATAAATATTTGGATCAGTAGACAACGCAGAGGTTCGTTTATTTTGCTTTAAATCCATCATCTGTTAAGGTTATTTATGCTATCTAGTGTGTGGGACTATGTCAGTCAGAGCAAATGATTGGCTGTCCAGTGGCCGAACGAGTAAAACCGTTGGCTAGTCATCAATGCTCACTGAGAGGTTCAGGGTTCGAATTCCGGCTGCACCTACACAGATTTCTTCATGCCTACAGCACAAGCACCCCCAACCTTGATCACTTCACTTCAATATACCATGCTCACCCTGATCCTAGATGTGAGTAAGTGACTGGGGACGCTGAACTCCTCGCCGTACAGAGCAGTTTTACGTGACCTTGGTCACAGTTTTCCTCCGCTCCGCTATCAGCATGGTCGCATCATGCGTAATATATAGGCCGGATACGGCTTTCCGTTGAATCCGAGGGTAAATATGATACATAGTTTAAAAAATTAACAAAATATTAAAAAAATGCGATTCGGAAACCTGCTCCAGGGCAGTGTGACGCGGTGCGGAGATGAAATAGGTGCGCCGCGAAAGAGCAAGATTATTTCGAATTGTGTAAAATATAAATCATATACAGTTATATACTGTCAAAGTATTCACATCAAAAATTTGCCAATTTCTTTTCAGGCACAAAGACCTGGGAATTGGCGGGAACAGTAATGACCAATCAGCAAGCAATCCATCGTTTCAAAATGTGGAGTACGAGGAGCCAATGGCATTTCGGCAAAACAGGGAATACGCTATGACTGAAGACGGGGCAGAAGGAATAGATGAAACGCAAGGAAACGTTTTCGAAAATCCTGATTATCAACGAGTCCTGGTCACAAGAATACCGTGTGACGAACAGCCAAATGCGTCTTACGCTACTATTGGTGTCAATACCATATATTATGACCAGGAAGCTTCCGATATGGCTACAGACAATTCGTCTGACAGGCAACTAGATGAAATGGACACTTCGGAACCAGATGAAAATTCGGAGAGAGAGGAATCGTCTGACGAACAAATTGATGAAACGGACACTTCGGAACCAGAAGATAATTCAGAGGGAGAGGAATCGTCTTACGAACAAATTGATGAAACGGACACTTCGGAACCAGAAGACATTTCCGAGGGAGAGGAATTGGTTGAAAATGTTCTCTATTCAGACTGCATGACTGCATTTTGAGAATATTTGAAAGCTTCATCATTATATTAGCTTATATGCTGAAGAAAAGACGATTTTCTTCGGTGAAGACAATTTAACTAACGTCAAATCACCTAAAATCACTGATCGGCTTGACCTTGGAACTCCTGCCTCAAAGGTTTTCCTCAGGGGAACACTGGAGTTTTTATACATATATGTAATACTTACGGGAACACTTTATTAGCTTGGTCGAGTTAAATGGTCACATTTTTATACTGATATCACATTGAAAATTTATTGCTACATTATATGAAATTCAAAATGTAGATGTTCAGCGCCGAGCATTTGTACAGGCTTGGTACGTTTCGCTCTAGCCTTTTGGCTCCGACCCAATGGCGGCGGACGTTCTGGCGCTAAGAACATTTTATTGTGACCCAAAATATTCAAAGTTTTCATTTTAATAAAGTTACCGTTTTAATAGCTTTTTAAAGTAACCGCTTCGAACAACGTCGAATCAATGGAACATTTTTTCCTACTGCCAAATCGGCCGCTTCAAAATTCCAGGTCTTGAAGCAATGTTATCTATCAATTCACATAGTCAAGAGAGTGACGTTAAATAAATTGTTTCCTACTGCCAAATCGGCCGCTTCAAAATTCCAGGTCTTGAAGCAATGTTATCTATCAATTCACATAGTCAAGAGAGTGACGTTAAATAAATTGTACGCAAAATGGTTGACGCACATGGAAATGACATATGGAGGATAGTATGCTACTCATTTGGTTAAGAAAAATATACAGACGTTTGATTTTAAGGCCGGTATTTTGAATTGGCACTATAACGGATCGCGCTATATAGAGGTCTCATTAAATATCTTGTTTTTATGAGTAAGATGCAGAAAAATAAATGACGAATTCATTAGTATATTGTGTGGTGTTTCCTTTGGTGCTAGGTTCTTTGTTATAACTTATATCAAATAGATTGTATATGGTAACAGCTTAATAGCAGCTGATTACGCAAATCTCGCGTAGGCTATATCCTTTTAGGAAGTCATAAGCTATTAAATCTATCAGCCACATGCAGTGAATTATATGACAATATATTCTATAAAGAGTTTACAAAATACTGTTCCTATTTGATTACTTTGATGATCTCACGCCAGCGTTTGTAATCTGGTTTTACCCAATAAACCTGTATATAGATTTAGTAGTTACTGGGAGTGACGAGGCTTATTCAATTGATGTTAGCCAAGTTGAGTAAGTTCTTATTGAACTAAGTGCTCAACGCGGAAATGAAAATTGTGCATTTTTTGGTGTTTGACTAAAATCCTGACTTGACCGGCCTGACTTTTGCTGCAGTGTTCCCCCACCAAAAAAATATAAAATAAAACATAATTTTTTAAAATTTATACCTAAGCATACCCTAACCTTAAAGCTACTAATATATCTCTAACGGATACAATATGAGAATAAATTCAGTCAGTTTTTGAAATGCGATAAAAATATTTTGGGAATACTGCAGTCAGGAAAATCAGGATTTTAATCAAGCACATTTTTTGACTCAGATAGAAAGGTTTCGTTGCTAAATATTAGATAATAGTGCGGTATGTGAGCCATATAGCCTGATAAGCCGAAGATCCACGTATACTTCTTTCACAAAGTTTCCTGGAAACCTTCGAACGTACGACATGTTACAAGACAAAAGTCGATCCTTCTACGGCGGAAATCAAAGGATTTCTTCCTCGACAGCTCTTTGCATATTCGTTCTTTTTTCCGGTAAGTCGAATTTACTAAGGAATTACCAAAGGCTACAAACACTTTTGCGGTTAACGCCCTAACCCTAACCTCCTAACACTCAAACCTAACCCCTAACCCACTAATCCTGACCCTTTTATTATGTGACTAATGTCTCTTTTGCATTACGGTACGGTAGAATTGACGAAGAATTGCATATTTACAAAGTAAAACTACGGAAATACTGATTTGCAAAATAGAACTACCGTCGAGCATTTGGTCTTACTTTGTAAATAACCAAATATTAGGTAATTATACCGTAGATCTACCATAGTGTGAAAGGGGCATAATGTTGTGGCATTTTTTCCTAGACAAATAATGTGACTTTTTTCCGGTGATCATTTATTTACAGATTAGATGTCCTGGCCAACCTTCACATCCTTTACTTTACATTCTGCCACCAATAGATCTGATTAATTTACGGAACATAATTAAGAAAGTATTATTTTCAGGTGTCTCACGCGTGTATGCACCAGGAAGTTGTCCGCTACCAGGTGACGATAACAAGGTCATTACTGTCACCGCTTTGAACGGGAATATATCGTCCTCTAATGGATATAACAAAGACGATGAGTGTAAATGGAAATTCACTCCGCCCAATTTTCCTGCATTTATGCTGGAGATAAATGTCACAATGACAGATATGTTGAAAACTGATGGCAATTGCTTCGCAGATTTCAAATTTAGGACTGGTATGTTGTAAACGTATTATTTTCTACCTTTACATAACCATATATTTACCGTCGTTATACGCAGTGACGCAGCGCTCCGCAGCCCTAATGGACGGGCCGCCACTGGTTATACGTTACACATAAATTGTTTTTCAGATTCGGAGGTCAACTATTGCAAATCCACAGCCCCATTTCGATTTCTTTATGAAACTAATGCTGATCAATGTAATGGTATGTGTAACACAGACGCTGACTGCACACCATTAACATCAATTCCATCAGAAATAAAATATAAGATGAAGAATGGCGGAACAACAGACGTAGTTGGATTTACATTAAACTACGCTTTCAAAGATTGTTCCCGAGGTTTGTGAACTTTACCCAGTCTTGCAATAATTTTTTTTATATTCCGTGGATATTAGTTATGTATCATTATGTTATTCCCACAATAAATTTAACGAATAAAAACTAATTTTCAAGAGTTGTAAAGTAACTAACAGCAAAATGTTTATCCATTCCTTATATGCTTTCTCCTAATTTTGTAGCAAGAATTAAGGAATCCAGATACAATGTAATTATTTGCACGAATTTTGTCCCTTGATCCTTATTCACTATCATCATGTACAATTCTTGAACTACAGAGCAGTTTCTTTAATTAAAACGATGACACTTATTCATTTTACCACGAAATTGAGTCGTATTTGTTGCCCACAAATGATATTACTAATAAAAACAAATTTGCAGGAGTTGTGAAATAATATGCAGCGAAATGTTTATCATTTTTCTATGCTTTCTCCCATAGTTGTGGACCCATATACATGCCTAAACAAGAAATATATAATCCAAAAATAATACAAGCCATAGTCTTGTTTGCGCACAGCTGAAACTTAAAGCAAAAGTTGTTCATTAATATTTCTTTCGGCAAATCAACGTTTAAAGATGTCATATCATCAACCTCGATTGAACCTGTAACACAAAGAACGGAAATGACGTCGATTCCTAATCCGATCCTGATAAATACTTCTCATTTAATTTTTCAGTTACCACCGTTTCGCCAGCCACCACAGTTAGGACGTCAAGAGGACCGCAAGAAACTAATTCTTCAGCGACAGGTTTTTTCTTATATATTTTCAGTTTTAAAGTAGATTCTGGTTGTGTCGTACATGGTCAAATACAACTCAGACATCATAAATTCCAAAATCGCTGATCCTATTAAAATATAAATAAAAATTGAAATTGAGTTATAGTAAAACTACGACTCAAAAAACCTTTCTGTCAGGACAGAAGATTTTGCACTACTCCGGCTTCTCCAATATACTGGAAATCTTCCTGTACAGGTCAATATTTCCTTTACACACCCATACAATAACATGCACGACGTTGTTGAGAGAATACTTTCTCTGAGCTTAGCGCGGTACCGGTACGCGGTACATACATACATCTGAGACATATGTCAGTAGTGATTACATTAGAATAGCATATTTTAATGGTCTAGGACCTGACTGAAGACTAACATCATTAAATCGGCTACTTAATTTGCTTTTTATATAATTCATATTGGAAAATAATTATTCACAAAAAATATGTTGATCCAAAATTGAGAGAATCCCAAATGCAAATTTCTTCAGCTGAACATAACTGTCGGGCAAACAGTTCCAAACATCAAAGATAATTTGATCTTGTTATTTGAGCTCACATATTTCAGACCACTTGCATTGTAGTGACAAGACTGATTTCTGCCTTTCTATGCTTTCAAGTTCATGGATCAGGTGTGTAAATTTTGAACGCCACAATGCCTTGTCCTCTAAATCTACCATCCAAGTTCCAGCGTAGAGATAGTCAACCAAGAATTATAACATCCAGAAATAATATGAGACATAGTCTTGTTTGCACAAAGGTAAAATCTTCATTATTGAAGCTTTATTTTCGTTTGATGAAACTAGATGTTATGATCTAGCGAAAAACGAGAATATGTCTTGTATTAAAACAAATGTTCATTAACTCTCTCACACTGTGTATAAAACGTTTAAATTCACTATTTCAGTTACTCCAACCTCGAATGAACCCGGAACACAAAGAACGGATGTGACGTCACATGCATGGGCGGAGACAGGAGCAACCAAAACACAGCCGAGAACGGATGATACCACAGGTTATATATGTGTAGTGATTCAAGTACTGGAATAATAATATGGTTTCTTAAACTCTAACAATTTTTTTCTAATTTTACATCGGTAATTATGCATATCTACCAGTGATAAATTGAAACTAGCCTTAAGGCTAAAATACACGTACGCGGTAAACTCACGCGTTCTTGGTTTGTTTTGATATAGCCGCGCGTAATTTGATTCCATACGTATTCGCGCGGTTGTAATGAAACAAACCAAAAAACGCGTATGTGTATTCAAGTCTTTACTCTTAACCCCACCCTCTAACCCTAACTATTGGGAACACGAATATTCCTACATGTCAAACATGCTGGTAATGATGCATATTTTAATTTTAGGAAACTTTGATCAATTTCGGTAAATGCAAAATTTACATGTAATTATGCATAATTACCATTTAATCACTATCACCACAGCATATATATAGATACTAGACTACCCGTGACCCATTGGGTTAACCAGTTTCGAAAACGGCGTCGGTAAGCTATGGCACTGTTTTAAGAAACTTGTTTTATTAGGTTTGTGCCCGTTCCCGAGTGCGAAAACGGCGTCGGTAAGCTATGGCACTGTTTTAAGAAATCTGTTTTATTAGGTTTGTGCCCGTTACAGAGTGCACTTGGTGAAACGCAATGTTTTTTTCATTTCTCTGTGACGAAATAATGATTTAACAATCGTTTGGAATATCGAGTTATTAGCAAAAACGATGCGAACGCAAATGTTATTTTCTTTCTCTGTGATAATGATTTAACAATCAATGGAAACTCGATGAATCGCTAACTCGGGAACCCGTCGTTCGATTTTCACGAAACTTGTTTCATTCTGTTCGCATTGTGATTTTACGTATTTCGTACGATTACCATATGGGACTATCATGCGTCGTTTTTGCTCTATTCAAAAACAGACAAACATACAATCAATCAACCAAGCAATTTTAGAGTTTTAGTATTATAGTAGTATATTATCAAATACATATGTTATTTTAAAATTGTATCATAATTTAACACACTATTTTCTAATCACCATAGCTAGTATATTCATTGTAACGACTCGTCCACAAATACTTATATATTCATTTTAAATTTTCACTCACTCTGTAAATTATCGTTTACTGCAGAACCTCCATCTAACGGAAATCAGACGTTGATCAGCGTATTCGTTCCGATTATCGTCATCTTGGTGGTTTTAATAGGAGTTCTTCTTGTTATCAGGCAACTGAGGTAATTTTACCGTATTTTCAACTTTTTAAATCAAACATGGTACTTTATATTGGTTATGCCCGACAGGAATTGGCAAATGAGAAAGTGTACAAATAACCCTAAACCATATTCTTATTATTTTCACTACCTCTAGTGTAACTTCCTCTTCCTTTATAATTTTGTTTAGGGTTTTAAAACCATCAACTTCAAGGTCAATTAGATCATGGAGAGATAGATAGATAGAATTAATATTTTTCATCATTTTAAAATCAAAATTTTGAAAACAGCTGTCAGTGTAGAAAAATATGGCACTGAAACAACTGACTGGTGTACCCTATACTCTATAGCAGGGTGCTCCAACTTCCTTGACAATGTAGGCCACTTCAGCACTAAACATACAAGTCGCGGGCCACAAATGAAAACTAAATTTTGCATCTTACTTTCATATTTTTTCCATGAATCATTCGTTTCAGGTGCTTTGAATTTATTCATACATAATGCTGATCATATTCTTGGGATGTCTGGGGACGTGGCCTTTTTACCAGAGTCTGAATATGGATTTCTATGTTGGTAGAGGCAGGTCGAAGACAAGCGACATAATATCCCCATTCATTAAAAATTTGCAATTTTGTGTTCAGAAGCGGAAAGCTGAAAATTGGCGGGAACAGTAACGACCAATCAGAGAGC
>JAUELA010164169.1:0-13409 GCA_031471845.1 Boltenia villosa | reverse complement strand
CCATCTCCTTTGCAAACTTTAAAGAGACTAACGACCTCATTAGGTGTGCCAAGTTTCATCGTGGAGCGTTGGGCCGTCCGTGAGAAAAATATTTTTAAAGATTTTTACGTTTTCCTCCCGATGGCCGTATTATGCTCCTTAGCGCAACGATAAAAAATCAGTGGGAAGCGCCGCCATTGTTTTATTGTTGTTGAAAATTTCAGGTGCGTACATTGTGTAGTTCCTGAGATATTAGATGTTGTGTAAATCGGAAAAAAAAGAACAAATACGATTACAATATACTGTCAAGCTATTCTAGCTTGACAGTCTAATAAGGCAAATCATCCATATTCTGGGAGGAAAAGCTATCACGATTTTTGGATGAGCAAAATCAATAGTTTTTGAAGATATACTAGGCCAATTGACTAAATTGTAATAAAATTGAAAAAAGTCAAGGTTATGTTTTTTATTTATCAAAAGTTTTGGTGAATCCATTGATAATTCTATTCACATTTATTATTTTGATTGTTTATGCTGAGTAAACAATAAGCTCTTCTCTTTACAACGAACACAATTAAATTTTTTATTTTTTATTTTTCATTTTTTGCTTGTCATCAAATCTAAATTATTTTAAAGTTTTGGAATCTTTTAAAGATTATTTACATTCCATATTCTTCTTATTTTTTTTCAGATATCATCTAATAGGCATATTTTTTTATTCAAAATGGCCGGCGTGTGCTTGGCTACATACCGAGCAAGAATAGGAACATTTCGAGGTGGTCGAGTGTGTCGATTCAACTCAAGACATCAGTCGTTTCCTCCCTTATTCTCCGATAGGATGAAGTTGAGCTTGGTCACTCTGATTCTCTTGTCTTCACTTCTTGTAGTTTATGGCGTTGAGCGGAATCCTGGCCCGAGATATTTTGACGGTAAATGGAAGTAGTTTTTTTTTAAGATCTGGATATGTAATACCCAGTAACAAATGCACGGCTTCACCTAGTTTTTGATCCCTTACTTGTCATAGTACTTCAACTAATATTATTGAAAGGATTTTCAACGGGGATCAGAATGATCTTGAAGGTAAATGAAAATAAATAGAATCAATAAATTCAGAGATAATTTTGGCCTATTATCACCATAATATTGATTTTAGCCTTATAACCACACGTAATTTGAATTTCATCTGTTGGTTAGCAATAATAATAAAATGTTAGATTTTCCATTGCTTAAAATGAACCTGTTACATCAAGATCTAATCAATTTTAGGGCATTTCATTCATTAAAATAATTTTTCTACAATTATACACAAATGTTGTGAATTCACATTCATCATGAAACTTATATTAGTATCATGTTACACACAAAGATTTGTGTTAACTATTTCTGAATGGTTTGAAAAATAGATTCAAAAAATAAAACAATCAACGACCACCTTTGGAAAGCTTGACTGATAGAAACTAATAGAAATAATTCATCAACCATCTAAGTAATATTGGACCAAGTTTTGGGATAGTATTGCGTTTCGTAGGGGGTAGGTTCTTAGTGTCATGAATAAGTGAGGCAAGTATTTACTTACAGAATGAATTGTGCCATTTTTGATTAATATAAAATTGTTTTGATCATTATTCATCTATCGTTTTGAGAAAGTCCAATCTCAAGCAAGGCAGGTAAATATTAAAAGCAATAATCATCCTCTTTTATCAACTTCTGCAAACATTCCTGGTAGCGACTGTTGTCACTTTGTCATAAGTTCTCGAAGATTCATTCATTTAATGAATTGTAAACAATGACACACAATTGCCTGAAATTTACTTTTCAAAAACCAACAGATTTAATATAAAATTCACTATTGCTACAACTTTTTTCCTTGTGTTCAAATTAATAATCGCGGTTCGCATAATCCGTGAATGAACAATGAAATATTTTCATTGATCTATTTACTGATTTACTGAAATACTATTTCCTAGCCTTACCAGAAAACACAAACTTGGACGACTATTGGATGAGAAGCACGGACCTTATGCCTGAGAGACTGATTGCTTTCAACAGAAATCTTGTTGAAAAAAATATCACGGTAAATAGTCCATCTGTTGAATGATAATAAAACTCTAGAAAAAATGAGTCTGTTTATTCACATGTTTTTATGAAATAAAAGCAGAAATATTTTATTGAATGGATTTGAAACTAACAGTTTTTAGCCCTGTGAATTGATAGGGAAATTGAGGATAAATAACTTTGCACTCTTGAGTGAACCATTTATAGTGATTATAATAAACATATATCTATGTTGCTGAGATCTTTTATCATCAGATTAGATTCTGCTTCATCAGTTTTGGGCAATATTTCCAAAATAAGTAATAAATCATAAAGAATCTAACAATTTGAATTAATTATGCAATTGCTTGCATAACTTTGGAGTGAATTTCATTATTTCAGATCGGAACATTGTACCTTGATAACATCAAGTCAATGCTTCTTGATGTGATTTCTCTTCTCGTCAAATTCATTAAAAATGCCTCAGTCCAGGATGTATACATGAGAGAATGTGACCTTACAGCAGATGAGCTTGATGCTATGAACAAGGCTCTAGTTGGGAAAAATATCAAGGTGACTAATTTCTTTATAATTCATTGCTTTGGCTTGGAGAGTAGAGACAAATGTCCTGCTAGAGTTGTGAGATCATTTAGATACATCATGGAGTATTTGAACTATACCATAAAAGCACCATCCACAAATGTACCAAATTTCAATATTTTGGGTGAAATAAACTAAAAAAAATTGACTAATTTTTTAATAATTATTGTATCATATTCACCGGAAAGTCATATCGGGCTCATTTATGCATGAAACACGATGTAACCAATGACCATGCAGACTTGCGAGCAACCTGCGGAGGAAAGACGTTTACCAAGGTCACATGAAACCGCTCTGCACCGGCCAGGAGTTCAGTGTCCCCAGTCACTTACTCACATCAAGGGTGAACACGGAATATATTGAAGTGATCAACAAGCATGCAATGCATCTCGAAAGTGCTGTAGTACTAAATAAATCTGTGCAGGTGAAGCTGAGATTCAAACTCAAAACCTCTATAGGTGGGCATAGATGACCATCCGACGGATTAACCCGTTCAGTCACAAGACAGGCTAATAGCTTTGTGCTTTTACAGTTGCAATTGCTGGTCCTCAACGACAATCCCAAGATCATGAATTCTGCAGCATTGCAACACATTTCTGAGATCGTGAAAAATACAGATGTGAAAGGTTTGTCGATCGACAACTGTCTTCAAACTAAGAACGATTTGGATGAGTTTCAGAAGAGTTTCAAAATGAATGACATCAACGTAATAATTGTTTTGACATTTGTAGATAGATATAATTTTCATTTTCATGTAAGTGAACTAACCATACAACAGCACTGTCATGTTTTCCAGCTGGTTTGATTATTGTGAATATTAAAAAAATTTGTGTTGATATTAAGCAACTTATTTCTTTTTTATGACTTTGAAGACATTGGTTGCTTCTTCCTATTATTATAATTACCAAAGCATTGTCCATGATTTGGAACAAATGCTTGTTTTGTATAGACCAACCAAGTTCCACTAATAAATACCTTGTTATTACATCCACAGCTTACGGAGCTGTGGCTCAGTCGACCTCACTTCATTCCGTCAGATGAAGAAGTCTCGATCATCTGCAACATTTTGCCGCATGTCACTGAATGGCTGGTGTTGAAAGGTTGGAAAATGAATCTCGCATCTCGTGAGAAACTACAAACTGCAATGGATGAGTTTCCTTACACGGTAAGTTGCCAATTGTAATGATATTTTATCTAGATTTACATTATATAAATACCAACATGAGTTGAGTTTATTGTTTGTAACAAAAGTAGGACTCAGTGGATTTGACCTTAACCCTATTAGTGGCAATTATATCAATGGCATACATAAGCTAATACAAATAGTTGGCAGTTGGTCTTGTATTAATTGTATTGATTACTAACCTAGTAATATTGTTCATATATACTTGCTCATGTAGTCAAACAAACCTCTGTTCATTCAATTGGTTTTCTACGAGATGACAGATTTAATACAGTTTGTTGAAAGTTTCTGTTTTTTGTAAATTTTTTCAGGGATTGAAAATCGAACTCGATGATGATGAGAAAGGTCGACCAGATGGACTTGAACAAAGTAAGATTTTTTATTGAAGTAATTGCTGGATGGAAATAACAGTTTACCAACTATTTCAAAAAAGCTATTTCAAAATTTTTTATTTCGTGACAATGTGTAAACAACAACGAGCAGTTTGTGCCTGGACTTTGTACTTTACAGTTCCTGTTGTTGTCATGAAATTATACACAGGCCACAAAATAAAAGCCAGTCATCGGTCAAATTATTTGCAATTTGAAGGCTTTGACAGTCGTCAAAATTTGACACTAGTTTGACCGGCTATAAAATGGCAGGAATATTTGTGTTTTCAATGCGAAATCAAAACAAAATAACTCAATTCTAAATGTTCGTTTTTCATACAATGAACATAAAAATTCGCTTTTCGACCGATTAACGTCCTCAATGTACTTTTTGCAATAAACTTGGACAAACTCAATATCACTTATTTAATGAAATATTTTTATTGATTTATCTACTGATTTACTGAAATACTATTTCCTTTTTATCTTCCCTAGCCATACCAAAAAACACAAACTTGGACGAGTATTGGTTGAGAAGCTGTAACCTTACGCCTGAGAGACTCACTAAATTCAACAGAAATCTTGTTGAAAAAAATATCAAGGTAAATAATCAGTGAATGATTACAACACTCTAAAAGAAATGAGTCTGTTTATTCACATCTTTTTATGGAATAAAAGCAGAAATATTTTATTGAATGGATTTGAAATTAAGAGTTTCTAGCTATGTGAAAATATGTAACTTTGCACTCTTGAGTGAACTATCTATAATGATTCATACTTTTCTAAATACCTTTGTTCAAACGCGAAACATTTATCTATGTTGATTCCAGTATTTCATTGATTCTAAGATGCTATCGATTGTATTCACAGCTTTTCAATCTTCAGCTCGCTCCACCTGACTTTGCTCCATCAGATGAAGAAGTCTCGATCATCTGCAACATTTTGCCGCATGTCACTGCTATGCTGGTGTTGAAAGGTTGGAAAATGGATCTTGCTTCTCATGAGAAACTTCAAACTGCAATGGATGATCTGCCTTATACGGTAAGATGTAATTCAATTGTAATGATACTTTATTCAGGTATAAATTTTTGAAAAATCAACAACAATAAGTTATTCTTCGTAACACAAGTCAGACTTAGCAGATAAATAGTTGGCAGTTGGTCTTGTATTAATTGTCTTGATTACTAACCTAGTAATATTGTTCATATATACTTGCTCATGTAGTCAAACAAACCTCTGTTCATTCAATTGGTTTTCTACGAGATGACAGATTTAATACAGTTTGTTGAAAGTTTCTGTTTTTTGTAAATTTTTTCAGGGATTGAAAATCGAACTCGATGATGATGAGAAAGGTCGACCAGATGGACTTGAACAAAGTAAGATTTTTTATTGAAGTAATTGCTGGATGGAAATAACAGTTTACCAACTATTTCACATAAGTTATCAGTGAAGATGTCAATCCTTAAGGATTGTTAGATCATAATAGGAATTTTTTAAACAGAGAAGATTTCATTCTATTTTTGATTTTGTTGGAGCAACCTGATGTAATGCTGGAGGATAGTGCAGTGAAGAGAGTGATCAATATAAATAATATTTAACAAAGCTGTGAGATGGTATCGAACTTTGTTGGGACAGACAAGGGGATGGATGTACTTAGGATGATTAATAAGTGAAGAATTTAATAATGGTTCATATAAAATGGTTTGATCATTATTCATCATCAATTGGGAAAGTGTTAGTAAAAGCACAATTGTTTCAAATTCACTTTTCGGACAGAGGTATTTAACTTTCAATATTGAATGTACTTTTACTGTGTCAAGTCAGAGATATCTCAAGCAAGTTAGTTATATATTAAGAGGAATCATTCCTGCCTTGTATTGACAATTACGATCATGATTTATATCTCGAGCAAGGCAGGTAAATATTAAAAGCAATCATCGTCCCCTTTTATCAATTTCTGCAAACATTCCTGATAACAACTGTTTACACATTGTCATGAGTTCTCATGGATTCATTCATGTAATGAATTGTAAACAATGACAAACAGTTTGTGTCTGGACTTTGTACTTTACAGTTCCTGTCATTGTGACCCAACCTCCAATATACCTTATAAGGTTACCTGAGCTTTATCAATGAAACTATTTATTTTATAAAATTTATACTTTTTGCAATAAACTTGGACAAACTCAATATCACTTATTTAATGAAATATTTTTATTGATTTATCTACTGATTTACTGAAATACTATTTCCTTTTTATCTTCCCCAGCGATACCAAAAAACACAAACTTGGACGAGTATTGGTTGAGAAGCTGGAACCTTACACCTGAGAGACTCACTAAATTCAACAGAAATCTTGTTGAAAAAAATATCAAGGTAAATAATCCATCTGTTGAATGATAATAAAACTCTAGAAAAAGTCTGTTTATTCACATGTTTTTATGAAATATTCTCTCGAATGGATTTGAAATTAAGAGTTTCTAGCTATGTGAATTGAGAGGGAAATTGAAAATATGTAACTTTGCACTCTTGAGTGAACTATTTTTAACGATTCACATATTTCTAAATACTTTTGTTTCTATACAAAACATATATATATGTTGATTCCAGTATTTCATTGATTGCTAGATCCACCTTAACTTACGTACCGCCAATAGAGAAAAAAATTTTGTTGTTCAAAGAGAAGTAACGGGAGCAGCGATTAAACTTTGTCTTTTTAAAAAACGTTTGGTGTCTTCTGCAAAGTGGTTGAAAATTCGAACAATAATTGCTATTATAAAACGCCCATTGATTATTGTTTTTAGAGATGTTGATATGAGAAAAAGTGTGTCTTAGAATCAAAGAAATCCGGTAGGTCTTTCTATCCGACATTGTTACCTATAAAAAATTAAATACTGGTTCATCTACTGTAAAGACTGTTTTCCAAATAAGGAATAAATCCTCGAAAACTAACAATTTGAACTAATAACGCAATTGCTTGCATAACTTTGGTGTGAATTTTATTATTTCAGATTGGAACATTGTTCCTTGATAACATCAAGTCAATGCTTCTTGACATGATTTCTCTTCTCGTCAAATTCATTCAAAATGCCTCAGTCCAGGATGTATACATGAGAGAATGTGACCTTACAGCTTATGAGCTTGATGCTATGAACAAGGCTCTAGTTGGGAAAAATATCAAGGTGACTAATTTCTTTATAATTCTGTCACCTAATGTTCATGTATTCATAGTTCTAAGACAAAAGAGCGAGACATAAATGGTGGACATTTTAAAATGTCGCTGGACATTTTATTAGTCAATAGTGATCTATTAATATGCATGTATGTAACGGTTTATTTCCGTATTGGAAATATCACTATCACAATTATATAATGACTCATACAAGAAAATGCACAAACTATATCTGTAACCTAGGGTCAGGTTTAGGACATTTTGTCTATCAACCTTATATCTTTGTTGACCATTTGACTCTCGACCATTGAAGTTTAGTGTTTTGTGTAGTTGATCATCTACCACTGATCCATACTTCTGATTCGTACATTAGACATTTCCATTCCTTGGAGAGTTGAGACAAATGTCCTGCCAGACTTGCGAGATCATTTATATACCATCATGGGGCCATTGATATGTAATGTGCTGAAGGAAAATAATTTCACAATGAATAATTCTGGTCAGCAATGTCAGATCTGTTTGTGATGCATTGTGATGATAAATTAATTAAAAAAAGGTGATTTCAAGAAAGTCTAGAGCTGACTTCCAATTTTTACCCCATTACGTCCTCTAATTTTTGAAATTTTGACTTTAAACCCCTATAACTAAAAATATTGGAGAAAACTTTCTATCATATTTACCCTGTACCAAAATGAAAAATTAATTCATTTCCACATCTTATCCAGAGATTGCACTCAAAAGCTAACAGCATGACAAATTTCAACTTTATAAATTACAGTATGTCGAAGTATGAGAAAAAGTTGAGACATACACAGATACAAAGATTCTATAAACAAACAATCAACCTGTAATATCTGGTTACTCACATTTGTGGAGTGAATTTATGCTTAAAAGATCTGATGCAGTTTTGTAGATTTACACACTGGTAGTCCCAGGTCACAATAGAGTAATTTTGGGAGGCCTACCGTTTTGACAGGCTTGGCCAATGGCCAGTCACTTAAAAACATTGCATTAATTAGCTTACCTTGCTGCTAAAATAACACAAAGGTAGAAAACAGGGGAATATATTGTATATAAATGAAATCGTGTGAATACACACTTGGCGTGCAGACTGCAGTGAGAGAATTTTATTTTCCTTTATAATGCTGCTCGTTACAAAAAGTAAATTGAGCACGTTCATCGTTCGAAAAACGAACTTTTACATTCATCGTATGAAAAACGAACTTTTACAATTGAGTTATTTTGTGTCCTGTTTGATTTCGCATTGAGAACACAAATATTCCTGCCGTTTTATAGCCGGTCAATTTTTTTTGATGACTGTCAAAGCCTTCAAATTGCCAATCATTTGAACGATGCTGATTTAATTATTGTGAAGTTAATATAAAAATTATCAAGTCATGGGATAGTGGATCAACACGAGTTGGTTGCTTTTTTATCAACTTATTTCTTTCTTATAACTTGGAAGCCATTAATTGCTTCTTCCTATTAATATAATTACTAAGCTTTTTTTGTATTGACCAACTAAGTTCCAATGAATAAATAACTTCATATTACATTCACAGCTTCAAAAACTCTGGATCGGTCGACCTGACTTTGTCCCATCAGATGAAGAAGTCTCGATGATCTGCGAGATTTTGCCGCTTGTCACTGATCAGCTGTTGTTAAATGGTTGGAAAATGGATCTCGCATCTCGTGAGAAACTGCAAACTGCAATGGATAATTTGGCATACACGGTAAGTTGCCAATTCTAATTTCACTATATGTTTAGATTATATAAATACCAACATCAGTGGAGTTTATTCTTTGTAACAAAAGTAAGAACTAGTGGATTCGACCTTTGTCATATTACTGCCAGTGTAGATCACTGGTTACACTACACACAAGCCAATACAAATAATAGTGGGCAGTTGTTTTGTATCAATTGTCCAAATTACTAACCAAGTGATATTGTTCATATATACTTGATCATGTGAACTGAAACAAACCTCTGTTCATCCAATTAGTTTCTAAAAGACGACAGATTTAACACATTTTATTGAAGGTTTCTGTTTTTTGTTCATTTTTCCAGGGATTGAAAATCAAACTCGATGATGATGAACAAGGTCGACCGGATGGACTTGAACAAAGTGAGTATTTGTCATTAAAGTAATCGCTGGATTGAAATAACCTGCTAATTCAAACAAGTCATGGTGAACCCTGATCCGAGATGTGAGTAAGTGACTGAGGGCGCTAAACTCCTTGCCAGTGCAGGGCGGTTTCCCGGTTACGGCTTTCCTCCGCCATCCAAGTTCAGCATGCTCGCAAGCCGGCATGGTCCATTGTGCGTCCATGTATAAGCCAGAAAAATGGCTTTCCGGTGAATCCGAGGGTAAATATGCAACATGTTTATGTTTTATGTGTAAGTTATCAGTGAGAAACTCAATTCTCTGTGATTACTGCATCATAATATGGACTTTCTTAACATAGATTTCCTTATGCTTTGATTTCGTAGTGCGACCTGATATCTTGCTGAATGGTATCACAGGATAGCAATGTTCTCATGAAATGAATGTTCACGAGTCTGTATATATACATCAGTCATATTCCGGTTAATCCTCATTTTGCTGCATTTTTCTAATAGTGGGGAAAAGTTCAACTACTCAACTAGTAAGATCATTTAGGGTACATAGTGCTTGAAAATATATCAGTGCAATTGTGATCCTGTACCTTGATCATAGGTGCTATTCCACAGTAATAGAAATGTATCTCTTGAATGCAATTTTATTGTTTCATATTTCTCCTGTTTTTTTAATAGCTGATAAATATGAATTTTATTTTATTGTGCATTAAACATGTTCCTTCTACTTGAAAAGTCAATCACTTTGTGACATGAATTATCCAAATTTGTAAAAAACAACTTTGCCTCTGGTCTGCTGCCTGTCAGTTACAAGCAAAACAGTACAGTTTGTGCAGTACAGTTCTCCGATTAATTACAAAAATTCCGATGTAGAAACTTTGTTTAATTCTTAAAAGGTCTGAAGGAATTTCCATGTCAATCATGAATTCACTTACTTTTAATTGAACATCAAACAGTTTATTCACTGAAATATACTTTCATGGTTTATATTATGTTGTAGCGATTCCAAACAATGCAAACCTGGAGAAGTATTCATTGATGACTTGGAACTTAACACCAAATAGGCTCGCTGCATTCAACAGAAATATTCTCGTGAAAAATATCAAGGTGAATAATGTCTGATTGAAAAACAATAAAAGTATTTTTTCATTTATTCTGCAATATGAATACAACATGCAAATAGGATATTACAAGTGAAAAGAACTGAAAAGATATGGAATCAGTATTTAGTATAGTTAATTTCATGAATATTCGAAGTGTAACTGTGCAACCACATGGTCATCTAATTCATATTAACCCTTTCCATGCGGAATTCAAATTACCAAAACTGAAGAGATTTTTTTTATTTAATTTATGCGAATTTGCATATCACTCGGAAAATCTTCATAGGATTTTCATTTTAAGCTTCACTCCAGGTTCGTTTAAAAGAGGATGTAAAATGCCTGCATAATAACGCATAAAATCGGAGAAATTATACGGTTATCCTACTCCTATTCTTCGATATTCAGGAAATGTTCGAATTTTTCAAGCGTTAGTTATTTTCTAACACAAGGTAGAAATAGTAAAACTCTTTCAAATCATTTTAAAGTACGTCCAATTGATACTGCTAGATGCTGCAATCAAGCTGTAATATCAGGTCTCTCTGTATTCGCAGAACACCATTTTTTTGCCTGTGATGTCATATTTGCGAACATTTTCAAATTTTGTTTTATTTATATAACTTTGTTTTGGGATAACAAAAAGAATTTTAATGTCTATCTGTGGTAAATCCTAAATAACACTTTGTAATAAATGCCTTATTTGCATCGGAATAACGCCAATGGCCGTTATACTCTGAAGGCGGATATACCCGTCTCCCGCACACAATCCGCCTAACGTATGGAAAGGGTTAACTTATCTCAAATATTTTTACAGATAGGAATGCTGGCCCTTGATGACAAAAGCAAGGACATGAATTCTGCAGCATTGGAACTCCTCTCTAATATTGTGAAAAATGCAGATGTGAAATGCTTATTTATGATCAGTGAATTTCCTCATCTTGATGGATTTGAGAAGAGTTTAGTTGTAAATAACATCAAGGTGAAATTTAGTTTATAAATACGAAATTCTGGGTATTCCACAGATTCAGTATGCTAGAAACGTTCTATTGCAAACAAAATTGCTCAAATTTCTGCTTTTTGGTAATATTTTAACTGGAAACTCAATAGAAAAATAATTGTTTACAGAATATTTACCTGAAGTTGTAACCAGTGAGAAAAAAATCCCATTGTATTCCTCCCCCTTCCCTTTAATTTGACTTAAGATCAGTTTTAGATTATGAAATATGGTGGATGATATTTTGTGACACTGAACAAGAGGTGGATGAGATAGATGACATCTGATAACTGACATCACTTCTTGTATTAAGACGTAAATAACATTACAATTTATCACCGAATATTACATTCACAGCTTCAGACACTTTGGCTCGGTGGACCTGACTTTGTCCCATCAGATGAAGAAGTCTCGATCATCTGCAACATTTTGCCGCATGTCACTGGATGGCTGGAGTTGAAAGGTTGGAAAATGGATCTCGCATCTCTTGAGAAACTTCAAACTGCAATGGATAAGTTGCCCTACACGGTAAGTTGGCAATTTCATCTAGGTTCACATTGAAATGATCTCAACAACATTAAGTTATTGTTTGTAACACAAGTCAGACTTAGTGGCAGCATTGATCACTGGTTACACATAAGCCAATACAAATAGTTGGCAGTTGGAAGTTTTGTAATAATTGTCCTGGTAATTTATTTTGTTCATATCTACTCAAACAAAGTCAAACAAACCTCTGTTCATTCAATTAGTTTTCTACAAGACGACAGATTTAATACAGTTTGTTGAAAGTTTCTGGTATTTGTTCATTTTTTTCAGGGATTGAAAATTATACTCAATGATGTTGATGGTCGACCAAATAAACTTGAACAAAGTAAGTATATGTCGGTAAAATAATTGCTTGAGGAAATTTCCACTACCCAACCAATTCCAAGTAATCAGTTACTGTGACATTATCTTGCAGTTGTATGCCAGTCGTAAATATAATAATTAAATTTTTTAATGTAGGGTCATTTGCCTACCTTCGACACTGGCATAACTTCAACACCCTATCGGTATTTCCGTCTTTGCATAATAACTTTGATTGTGCATTGGGATGGCCATAACCGAATAGTTAGGTATTCCGCATGTATTCCGGAATAGTTAGTTCTGGATATGGAATTCCGGAATTCCGAATGTTTTCTTAAATTGTACTAACTGTACTAACATACATAGGTCATACATGTGTTTTCGGCGTTTATGTAATTTTACGCGGCGAATCCCGCTGCGCGTCATTGCTGAGATGAATATAAGTTATCGGCGTTCGTTGACGTTAGTAGGTCTTCGACATTTGCGCGATTTTACGGTGTTCAGTACTGCGACGCATAATGCACATTCGTAATTATGTACAGACGCAATTACGTACATTCTCACATAAATATTTCGGTATCAAATCACACTCTTTTATATTTACGATAAATAGTACACGTAAGAAATATAAGTATATATTTCAATGTCGCAGAGTAGTTATGTCCCGCTGCAGGAAATTAGTGAAGTTAGCTTCCGCCGCGTTCCGCGTCTTGTTTCCAGTTTTCAATGTTTTTTAATGAATATTCATATCGTTCTTGTTATTAAGTCGTTTATTATGCTTCGTCTGAACAGCTAGATATGAAAATCTAGCGAAAGCTTACGAAATAAAACTTTTAATTGTGTAAGAACAAACTAGACTATGTCTATTATTGTATTCTATAATTCTTGTTCGAGCATCCTTGTTACATACGCCTCATACTGATCCACAATTAAAAAAGGTGAGCATAGAGAAAGGATAAACGGTTTGCCGCACGACATCTCACAACTCTTAATATTCATATCCACTGTAACTGGATA
>JAUELA010164058.1:0-13411 GCA_031471845.1 Boltenia villosa | reverse complement strand
CACTTTCATACTCAAGTTTCTGTAATTACTTCAAGTGCCAGTGTTCATGTATTGTTGCCAGATTATTTACAAAACTGTCAAATAAAATAAATGCAATTTTAACATCTGGCTCCATCAGAGATTTTTATGGGAGCTTTGTTTTGCTCCGAAAAAATCCGTATCAGTTTAGCGTTGTGTAGTGTGCCAGTCATTCATCAGGGTGTAGTAACTTCCAAGACAGCGTAACAGAAAAATTCACTAATTCTACTTTCGAAGAATAAATAAAAATAATACACTCGAAGTATTGAAAGTATGAGACTCAAAAAAACACACTAACTGTAGGAGCTGCTATATTGCAAATGGAAAAAAGAAATCTTAATCATTTGGTTACAACAGCACCTTCGCTTTGCACTGCACGCTTGTTCATCACTTCACGTCAATATATGTTGAGTCAACCTTGACCCTTGACGAGGACGCCGAACTCCTCATCGGTGCAATCAAAGTTCAGCGTGGTCGCATCATGCGTCAATGTATAAATATGCCGATACGGTTTTCCAGTGAATCCGAGGGTAAATATGATACATTAATAAGAAAATGACTTGAGGAAAAAAGTTAACTTTAAACTGCAAACTGGCCCAACACTACTAGACTCTAACCTTTATTTAACTAAAGCAGTAGTCATTTTTTCCTTATTAAATCTCTTTCATAAACAACATACAGTAATTTAACTTTGATGACAGTAGGGTCGTGTTATTACTGCCATATTCACCACAACTTGATGAGTTTAATACGCTATTATCGCTGTTTGTCTGTTTATTCCATTTTTTAAATTGATTTACTGTATCGTTGTATGTGAATTATATCAAATAAACTTGCTTTATTTTACCGCCATGACTCCGATAAACTTTACACTGCAATAACATTTCTGTAACATTTAATATATGCACCAGGGTGAATATAAAACTAAATTATAGTAAATCTTTTCATGACTTTGATAAAAAAGGAAAATACAAAAATAAAGCAATCTAGGTAAAAAGGTAACTAAAAGATGATTACTTGTGTAACATGACACCTAAATTATGACGTCATAAGTTTCGTCACTAAACTGATGACGTCATACTACATACAGTTATCTTCATGAATTACTAGAAATCGTAAATATTTAAGATAGTAAAATGCAAAAAAATGAAATTGTCTGCCTTTCCTCCTCTTTCTCTCTCTTATTTAGTGGGAAATTCTCCTCATCCTCCTATTGTGAAGTAAGAAATATCTTCACAAATCTGTCAATTTTTCCTCCTTGGCCACTTCGCAAATATCAGTGAAATCTGGGAGGTTTTCAACCGATGTTTTCTTCACTGGGACGAAACCTGAAAATATATGAATCACAGATGAATTTAATATTTAAAAGTGCTGACAAGCAGGGATGGGCATTTTCGAATCTTGAAAAAATTGAATTTATTTTGTCAAATCGAATCAGGACTTGAAATATACTTCAAAACATCACACTTATTAACCGAAAAATGACAGAATAGTCTTTATTCTTAATTGTGAAAACTAACAAACTTCACGTTAAAGGCAAAACATAAGTTGAGTAACGCATCAAATCAAATAAATGAAAATATGAAAACACGCGGAATTTCAGAATTTGCATATTTAACTAGAAAAACGCGGAATCAAAACGAGGAAAATAAATTTATTCAATAATGAATGCCGAATGTATCACATTTCCCGATTCGAAACTTCCACCGAAGTGCCCATCCCTACTGCCAAGAGACATCTACACGATACTTACGAGCTGAATTTGGAGTCCCAATGTCCAAAGAATGCTGACTCATGTTTTTGGGTTCAGAGGCGGAGCTTACTGATGATGCAGCAGATGCTCTTCTCTGATTGGTCGTTTCATCAAGGTTCAAAGGTCCTGCTATGGCAACAGGCAGCACAGGACATGCCTGTTTTTTCAACATCGCTTGTCTCTCTTTTAAAGTCGTTTCGAGGTTACGAAGCAAAAGTTTGGGGTTCTTTGAAGCTTGCTTTTCCGCCTCTGTTGAATTAAAGAACAAAAAAATTCTCTTGATTTCTCTTTTAAACAAATAATTTTAAAATTACTCTGCGACAGATGGATAAATTTTTATTTTGTGTCATTACACTTCACACATTTAAAATTGTGAAAGCAACGGTCAGTCTAGGAAAATATGACATGGCACTAAAACCAAATGAATGGTTTATAACATTGCAAGATGCAATGTAGTTACAACCATAATATTAATTACAAATCTGAAATCTGAAAATAAAATAAGAAAAAATATATAGAAAGTAAGAAGTGTGCTAAAAGAGTAGGCAAATAAAACCCCCGTCAGGGAGAAAAAAAATCCCACATACACTTCCAGGGAGACCCCATTCAATAGTAGGAGGGGATTCTAGCATGCATATTTAATTCTGTGAACAAAATTGTAATAAAAAATTCAAAAAAAAAATTCAAAAAAGATATATATATTGAAATGTGGAAGTGAATAATGCTGGTTCGCATTCAAAAATGAAATGAAAAAACTTTACCTTGCATCACATGTCCTGAATCTTTCATTGTTTTATACTGATTCTTCCAAACTGTATAAATATGAAGAAATACTGCGACGAAGAAGTCGTTCAAAACTGCGATTACTTGCTTCCTTTTGTTGCAATCTCTGAAATAACGACAAAAAATAACATACCAGTCAACCTTTGGGGGTGAAAAAGCAAGAGAAAAATATGATTCATACTACATATGAGATCGTTGCATACAAAACACTCCTAAGATGAAATAAAAGTAGGTTTTTATGACAAAAATATTGGGTTTGATTTTTTGTTGGTAGTTTAGTAAACTTGGAAGAGTAATTTTGTGGTATTTAATTCAATTATCAATTAAAAAATTTCAAGGCGGGCCACATTTAACGAAAAATTAATTTCGCTTGAATGGCATTGATCGGTTGAAAGGCTTATAAATAATAATCAATCCATCGTTTTCATCCGTTGCATGGCTGCGAAATTTCATAGTAGTATCGTTAAACGCGTTCTTCTGTGCGAAAATATCTGGACCACACAAATTGACATCGCCTGTTGAGGCTGTTGTTTGCCCACCCCTGACATAGACCTCTGTCTAAAGGCCAATTCTACTAACCAATGCAGAGGAAATCTCTCTACAGTATAACATTATAGGAAACATAAAATAAAAATATTTCCAATGTTAATTTCCTGTTTTCACATCCACTACAGAGAGATATCACACTTAGAGCTCTCCACACATCTCTGAAGTCACCCATCGGTTATCCCTCTTTGGACTGCTCTAAGGTCTACCCTTAATTACAGTTATTTATTTGAAAAAATAGGGTAATTTGCCTTCGACAAGTAGTAACTCTTCCATTGATAGTTTAATCATTATTTCATCACAGAACAATATAATAAAACTTGAGTGTGGAAATTGAAGTTTCAGGTTTTGAAGTTAGGCAAATTATCCTAAATGTTGAATTCATTTGAATGATACCAATTCAACTCAATAGCTCCCTCACCTGGTCAATTTTTCTTCTCTCAGAACATGAAGCGCAATCCGAGTTACATTGATCGACATGACACAGAACGGGAAATTTTGAACTTCATCGAGAGAGAGTCGATAAATCTCTGTAAAAACTCCGCTGATCTGTGATGCAATGTTTAAATCAAAATTTTAAAAAGTAGAATTGGAGAAATAGAGAATTCTGAAAGAAAAAAACTGAATATGATGGAATTAGACAGAGCTTGAAGGCTGTGATTTATGTGACACAATGTTAAATCGATCTCTTGATTTTTTGATTAAAATTTCCCCTCATGCTTGTATTAACCAGACACATTTAGTGAGATATAACTAAAGTGTTCTTGTGGTAATGTCAGTAAGACTGAGAGTTTTTTTTATTTATTTCATTTTATATTGTATTTTTTAAAACCAGCACCGGCAAAATTATTCCAGATATTGGATAAAAATCTTTGCCTTTGGGTCTCATTCTTTCTCGGCCCCATGTAATTTAAAGCCTTCACCCCTGCCACTGGCATGATCAAAGTCCGCTAGTTACTACAGAAATGAATTAATGCTACAAATTGAGTCCAAAAAAATCTGATTCAAATGTTGCAGGAAGTATATCCTATCCATACATACTTGGCTATTTTAGAAACATCTTTTTAAATTACTCAAAAATATAGAAATGTTTCCCATTTAATTGTAATTTAACTCACGAACTTTGGGATCCGTGATACCGTGCAGTAGATGAAGAAGGCTGAGGAAACCTGTCCCTCGCAAGTCAGTACTGGGGTCATTACCTTGATAAATGGGTGAAAATATTAATTCACGATATGACTAATCCAATGCATCTAAAAGGGTTAGGTACACTTCGCTACTGCTGATTTTCCGCTAGAGAGGCCAGAAAGACCACTGATACTTAAATTAGTGGTTCTCAACTTTTAAAAATAATATGGATATAATGATTGTAATTCAATACACAAAAATAAAATAAAGGAGTTTATATTTTATTGAAGAAAAGCTGAATAGAATGCGAGGATGTTTTATTCTTTAAATAAAAAGAAAGAATTGTGAAAAATGAACATTTTTTAAAAAAAATCTAAACATCTTTATCAAGAATCTAAACTCCCAATTCACCCCCTGCAACCATGAAATTCCCCCCAGGGGGTGAATTCCCTCTGGTTGAGAACCACTGACTTAAATCAATCAGAAATCCTGTGTCAGTGCGAAGCAAAGCTAAGGCTAATATCACTAAAACTACTCAACACTCAAACTTCACATTCTGCTCGACTACTCAGCTCTCTGAGCTCATTCTATTACATTTGAAATGATTGTGCTAGAGAGCATAATACGGGTACTAAGAAGGAAAATGTATTTTTTTAAAACGACTTCTTCTCATGAACGGCACAAAGCTGTATGATGAAACTTGGTACACTCCTTGAGGTCATTAGTCTGATTAAAAATCTTAAAGGCGGTGGCACTAGAGTGCTCAGTTGGGCCAGAAATGGGGAGAAAATTGCAGAAGACAGGATAGATGACTTGCAAACCCAGCACAGGGATATGATTTTAAAATTTCAATGCACAACATACCTTGGAACCCAATAGTCTCCCAGTGCGAACCCCTTCGTGGACAATCGAACTTTGACCCGGTTAGTTTCTTGTATATGGTCTGTAGAACACGGAGATGGATTTCCTCCGAATCGTCTAGTTGAGCTGAAATAAAGAGATATTTAGAGAATAAAAATCTTCAATTGCTGCTTCTAAGTCGCTTATTCTCTCTGAAATCTATATAATAAGCGCAAAAGCTTGTCTGTACGTTTGTTTTGAAACAACGTTATCATTCCACAGATATTTCCAAATTTGACATGTAGGTTTAAAGGAATTGACTCAGACTGCGACTACACGGCCGTACAGGCAACGCTGCGTACCTCTGCTAGTTTGAAATATGATTTAATCAGCCAATCCTGCTTAATTGATTGCTTAATGTCTTAAGAAAAGTACAGTTATTTACTTTGCATAATATATATAAATTCCTTATACCCATGCATAATACGCACCCCCAAAATGACTAAGATTTTGACATATTATACACGGAAAATTAAGGTAGAAATATAATTTTAAGACCAAAATGTTTTGAATTCCAATCTCTTCTGAAAATACAGCTCTGAACTCATCACTTCAAATGGTTATGCACATCAATGGCAAACTTTTCACTAACTGACACCATTTCACAAGTATGTTACCACACAGTCCTCGTAAAATTAAATTTACAAAACTATTATTTTGTTACTTACTCTGAGCAATACAAAAAATTAGATTCCTTTCTTCGATCAGAGCTGGATTGAGTCTGGGTGGACCGAATAGGAAACGGACAAAAGCAGAAAAACCAGATCTTGAAACAGTTGGTTTTATATCTGCTGAACTGAGGTTTCTTGTCTGGAAATACTGCAATGCTTCACTGAAGGATATCAATGAAGTCACTTTCATGCTTCCTGTGCCTGAATTTGAAGAAAAAAATTTAAATGCAGGGCACAAATTAAACTTTAATTTCAAGTGCAAGGCGAAAATTAATCTAAACTTTATTTTCATCTGCAATCGCTATCGCTGAATCATGAGTTCTAGCTTGTTGAATCTAGCTTGTTAAATTTTGCAAAGTTAAGGCATGTATTAACAGACTATTTTTGTTTAATAAAAACAATGTGCTGGATTTTTACAATTTTTTCCTCCTCTCTACTCCTCATCTCCCTACTCGGAAATTACGGCAAGAGCATTTTATCTCGAGAAGCTAAAAATCTCTCGAAAATCTAGGAAAAAAAGGGCAAGCTCACTGTCTCCACAATATATTAGAAAAAAAACACGAATCAGAGTGTTATTTCCTCATTCATACCATCTTTTAGGGTTGATTGGATTTGTGAAATTTCCGGTAAAAAATATTAAGTTCAAAAGTTCATAGGTTAAAGTTCACTCACTTGAATGCTGGAGATTCTCAAGGGCATCCCATTGTTCCTTTTCCTTCTGTAAGTTATCCAGCCATTCCTGCCTCTCAACTTCCTTCTGATGAGGATCCGGTTCCCTCTCAACCTTTTCATCATCAAAGACCTTGTGATAAGAAAAAAATTGTAAAATTACAGAAATGGGTTTTCCCAATCTCCTCTTCTTGGGCCTCGAGAATTTTAAAAAGTCTGAAATAATTTTATGCAGACTATATTTTAGAACAATACAAAAAGTAATAATTTACCTTCGAGTCTGTCTGGTTTCGATCATTTTGTCCCAGAGTTAAAGATATATTCACATCTTGGTCTGATAATAAATTGTTCGAATTTGAAGTGTTAATTCCACCTTTCGT
Organism: Boltenia villosa; assembly: GCA_031471845.1. Taxonomy (NCBI): domain Eukaryota; kingdom Metazoa; phylum Chordata; class Ascidiacea; order Stolidobranchia; family Pyuridae; genus Boltenia; species Boltenia villosa. Next base: position 6,563 of record JAUELA010164058.1, on the reverse strand, counting down.
TCCATTATCTCCAGAGAACAAATCCATGTTAGGCCTAGTAGCAGGTAATCTCGCTTTATAGAAAATTGAAGAACAATAATGACTTTAAGCTTTAAGCCTTGGTGTTGTGTATTTCATTGCATGAAAAGATTAATTTTAAATTGTAAAGTATTACGCAGCAATTAACTTGTTGGAAGGCAAAGGAAGATATAATAGAATTGAAATTAGAATAATAGTACATAGATGAACTTGAAATATTTTTGGGGGTTCAGGAGCAAATTATGATTATTCAATTTGAAAAATATATATCCTGACCAACACTATGAAACCAAATGAATTACGAAATCAGATATTGTGGGATTGCAAAAAGTCATACTTGTGGGTATAGGATTGATCAAATGAAACACACTAGAGGTTTGTTTAGGAGCAAATTATGATTATTCAATTTGAAAAATTATTTCCTATGAATCTACAAAAGCAAATGAATCACCAAATAATCTATTGTAGGATTGAAAAATGCCAAACTTGTGAGTTTAGTTTGGACAAAGTAAAACACACTAAATCATGCTAAATAAGACTGAGCTGAGACTACATAATGACCTTGAAAGGGGTTTTCACAGCTCGATAATGATCTTTTTTTAAATTACATCAGTTTTCCCCAAACTTTGTCACACATTTTATGAGTCATTGAAAAGTATGGCAGTGAAAATGCTGAGATCGGCAGAAAACATTGAATACAGGACAGTGCTTTTGTTATATTCCACAAAATATATAAATTTTGATATCAAAATACTTTACTTAATCAATAAGGCAGCTATTGGCAAATGTTTAATGCGGAAGTGCCATATTAATGAACTTTCACGGCTTGAAAGTAGAAAATTATCAAAAAAATATGATTTTTGTTAAAATATATAAATTTCAAATCTTAATACCAAAATTTTACACCAGTTTTTTAACAATTCAAATTTGATTAACATCTTAAATAAAAAATATTTTACTTCATTGTATTAATGGAGTAAAAGGCAATAATTTAGTTAGCTACACTTTTACAAAAAAATCTTCTCATATTACGACTCGGAGAGGACACAGTGGGTGATGAAACTGGCCCCAAATCAGGGTTGTTTCGCCAAATGGGGGAGGACACTTTTTCTAGTTTCCTCGGGGTACCCCATCTCATTCTCTCACATTCAGAGAATCGAAGAATGTCTGATTTCCATTGAGAAACAAGCGGATACTGAATGCCGTCGATTTTTGTGTCAGCAAGAGCCATGAGAACATCTCTGTCAAGTTTCGTTGGCATCGAGCCGGTCAGAAATAAATATTTTTCGTCAGTTACACTCGGAAACCCGCCATCTTTTGAAAAACTTGAGCTTGAGTAGGAGTCGGACGACGGGGAGGAGAAAACGTCGCTGTAACATTCACCGGGAGATCGATATTGATTCAAGTTTATGTCGCTCTCTTTGTCGACGCTGTCTTTCTGTTCATTTAGAACTTGAGTGCTCTCTTGAGCATCCAAGATGTCGCACGATTGATCAATTCTTTCATCCGAATGCAGCTCCATCTTTGATTGGAACTTCTCAGCGAGACGTTCCAGAGAATCTGTATTCTTCAATAGATCCTTTTCTCCATTTTCAACCTCGTTTGCAAATTCGTTCGCTAAATTTTTAACCAGATTTTCCTCTTTGAATTTATATTTTTCATTCTCCTTTGTGCTTGGATCGCTCCTAGACTGCTTTAATGTTGATTCTAGATTTGTTTTCGAATTTTTCTTTATATTTCCCTGATTCAAGTTGATCTGCTCAAACATGTGTGTAAGTTGCATTATATCCAGCGACGATGTACTTCGTTTCGACCTCAATTTTTCCTGCAAATACTCTTCCAGTTTAGTCAAACCTTCGAGAGTTTTCAAATCGGCAAAATCAGAAAGAAAATCCCAGTATTCAATCCACTTCAGGCCGTCTTTCTCAGCCAGTTGTCTCCCTATATGTTCATCCCCTTTCTCAGAGTCTGCTCTTCTTAGATAAGAAAATTGTTTGCCTAGATCCTTACGTTTTGATGGCGTTGTCCATGCACCGTGGAAGTTTTTAGCTTTCTCCTTCGACATGGGGCCTGCTAGTGCACTCACAGTTAAATTAGAGGTCAAGGGTGACTGTAAATAGTCAGGGTTGGGTGAATGGGGCACAGTGGATATGGGGCTCATTGCTGTAAAATTCACAGAGCATTCCTTAGCGTCCCAAGGGGTTCCCACGATTGCATGTTCCGAATTGTCTTCATAACGAAGAAGAGGGACAAAATATTGGTCTTTAAGAAGAGATTTAATTTCAGATTTCAGATTTTTATGTTCGTCTGATGCTCGATTACAAACTATATCATTTGGCTTTTCACCGTATTTGTTCTGCATTACAGAAGAACATTGAGGATAAGACAGGAGTTCAGACACCACGTCGTTGAATCCAAATTTACAAGCGATATGAAGGGGGGTCTCATACATACCCTTTTCTGGGGTGTTCAAATATAAATCGAGTAAATGTTCGATTCTCTCTTCGCTTATTTTTGCATCTCCGACATTTGAATACATCAGTTTCTGAAACTCAAGGTTTTCGATAGTCGAAAGGATTTCACGACATGCCAAAGGTTGGTTACTTTTTGCTGCGATGTGCAACGCGTTATACCTAACACTAGCTTTCAGGATTACTGGCCCATCTGCCGAAGTTATAAGATATTTTGGGTTTGTCCATAATAGATCCCTTATTTTTTCAATCTTCCCTTCTTCGACAAAATGCATCAAAACATTTAAAGCTTCTTGCTTAGGTGTTGGAAATTTGTTACCATCTTCGTTTGATTGATCTGAAATGCTTAAAGACTTTTTAATTTCCCTATCAAATCCATGTAAGGAATAATTTTTGGCATCTTCAAATTTCGAAAAAACCTTAAACCTTGCATTTTTGTGTTCTTTCAACGACAAAATTGTGGACGACTTACTCTCAAAAACTATGGGTTCAATATTTTCTTCTTGGGGTGAATCTGAAGTCCTGGGTAAAAACACTCCATAAAAATTTTCAGGAATTTTTTTTTCCGGCTCAACTTTCGATTCATCTGCTGAAATTGAAGAATTATCTGGTGGTTTTAAAATATTTTCAATCAATATTTTAGCAGCTGAAAACAGTCCCAATTTTTTAGCGAGTTTTCTCTGAAATAGAGGCCTTGTGGCAGGATTTATCGGCCCACAGATAATTCCAGTTTTTGCTAGTTCCTTTCGGAGTTCTTTGTCATCCAGGTTGCCTATTTCTTTTGGAATCTCTCCCATTTTTCAACTTAACGTATTGAAAATTTAATTATTTACACACAATTAATTAGTAAACTGACAAAAAAAAATCATTGGTAAAATTTCACTGTAGTGGCTCGTCGCTATAGACGCAGATCCCGGCTCTCTTAATAACTCTCAATAATCACGGATCAGCACTTCTCTTACAGCAGGGTTAGGGGACATCCATTAATTATGTCAACAATTTTCAGGCAATTTTTAGCCCCCCCCCCCTCCCCCTTGTCAACAACTTTCAGTGATACCCCTAATAAAATTATGTCAAAAAAATCCCATTGTCAAACTTCTTCAAACCCCCTCCCCCCCATATTTTGTTGACATAATTAATGGACGACCCCTTATGGCTATGGAATCATATTTGAGAACATTGCCCCCATTTGCAGTTTTTTGGCAACCCTTATCACATAGTTGGCAACTCACGCTTCAGTGCTGCTGACATGAGCGGGATAAGAGCCACTTCTCGAGGAGATCACTTATTATTGTTATGATTGTCACTGTATTGCATCCTGGAATGTCATAAACCATAAACTTGACTAAACCATTCACTTGGTTTTAGCGTAATGTCGTATTTTTCTAGCGGCTGTTTTTAAAATTTCGAATTTTAAAGGACGAAAAATAAAAATTCTATCTATCATTCTATTATGGCGATCATTTACCTTAATGTATTTTATAGGTTCTTTAAGAATGAAAGCATTCCACTTTAGAGTATTTTATTATAGTTAAACTTGAGTCTGTTGCTAACATTATCTCTTTGATGTTAGTTTTGTAGTTTGCATGCTTGCACACTGCCCGCAACGTGCACACCAATGTAATTTGTAAAAGTGCTCGTCCCAATCATTAATATAACCATAGACTACTAATATTAGTAGTCTATGATATAACCATTGTAAATTATTTTATAACAGTTAACTTTTGCACCAGAGCGATAATATATGCACTACATTACATCGGTTCCCAACCTGTGGGTCGCGACCCCGACTGGGGTCGCCTGACAATTTGCCTGGGGTCGCCTAAGACATTTTAAAAAGTTTAGGTACGGTAGTTTGTTACAGGTAGTACTAACTTTCTTTTTAAAGATATTGTCGTTTGGAAGAATTATCCAATAATTGACAAAAAAAAACAGCACATATATCGGTTATTTTTGTATTATGTAATATATATGGTAGATAAGGATCCACTGTAGGTATCTGATAAGAGACCCAGCACTACAGTAGCTTTTGGTAGTACGACGCGATGTATGTTTATACCTCCGTGCAAACAATTACACATATAAGGAAGGACATCACATCTGAATTAATTGTAAGGTAAGGGAATGCTAATGCTTAGCAATGGAGAAGCATTCCAATCCATCTAGTGAAAGATTGTAAAGTTAGGTGATGGCCGCCATTGTCAGAAAGTGTCGTGCTTCCGTATTGACGTAACCCCACATGGGATTTCGCGAGTCCAAAGTGAATCAATTTAGATATTTATACGTCAAATTTAATATATAGCCTGTCTAGTACTAGTCAGCTCCAAAAATGAAGTGAGGGAGGATCAACCCAACTAATTTTATCCTTGGGGTCACCGCAACTTAACAAATGTTATCAAGGCCGGGGTCATGGACTCACGGCATCAGAAAGGTTGGGAACCGCTGCACTACAAGATATACACAATAAAATCCTGCTATGATACTACGATCCGTAAGTAAATTCATCAAACCAAAACCGATATCATTCTGATGAGCCTTTGTAACATAATTGATCTTTCTCGATTAAAACAACGGCAGAATCAGATGAAATCAGCAACGGTATGTTGGACACCACAGACAGCACATTTGCCATATTCGTGGCATCCAGTCCGGAATAAATGATTATTTAATCTAAAGTGTTCGGAGTGAAGGCGAAATAAAATACTTTGATATCTTCGTGATAGTGTTGGAAGATTCATAGTATTAATAGTGGGCTGGAACATTTTTTAGTGACGGGCAGTGGCAGATTGCACATATTCATCATTCCATTTGGTTTTACATATCCTGGAAATAAGAGATCTCGATTCGAAGATGGACACCCAGAGGTTGGCATGGATTGACAGTCCCCTCGTGGCATCTTAAACAAGTCTGTCAGCTATCTTGCTTCCTGCAATACCACAGTGACCTGGGATCCAAATAAATGCAATATGTAAATACAGGCGCGACTCGTGTATAGCATCCCGTTTTGTTTTCACTTGATAGCATACAATGTAATGATTCTTTCTTTCTTTCGTAAAAAAGTACAAAAATCCTTGCATGGGACCGTGTTTGGTTGTTCCGAAAGAAAAAGTTCCGAGAGAAAAATGCGTCCGAGAGAAGCACTGTGGTTCAGCAGTTCCAATCTTGTTCTTTTTTTTTATCTACATCCCGAGTGACGCGGGGTTTGGTTGTTGCATGCAGGCGCAAATGTCCGAGAGAAGAAGCACTATGGTTTACGCAATTCCGATATTCTTTTATACTATATTTCTGAGGTCCGAAATATTTTTGAGCGCAATCGATTCCTTCACTAGTGCTGTCAGTCGCGTTAGTGCTAACAGACGTCAATGAAAAGATTGAAAGATTATCTAACGCAATGTGACGAAAAATGATAGCGCTTACTTTATACTTTATATAAATTTTTAATTAAAGAGTCGCGAAAATTTGTATTGCCAAAAATTGTGTCGCCACCTATGAAAGTTTGGAAACTTATTGTCTTTCGATTTTAACAATAACAATGCCCAAACAATTTTTTTTTCTGAAGCAGCACTCCCACAAATTGAAGTCACGAGCCGCCACTGCAGTGTCCGGTGGCCGAACGGGTATAGCCGTCGGCTGGTTATCCATGCTCACCAAGAGGTTCTGAGTTCGAATCTCGGCTTCACCTTCACAGATTTATTCAGTACCAACACTACACGATGTTGCACTCTTGTTGATCACCTCACTTCACTATATGTCGTGTTCACCCTTGAGCCTCCTCGCTGTGAGTAAGTGACTGGGGACGCTGAACTCCTCGCCGGTACAGAGCGGTTTCACGTGACCTTGGTCACGGCTTTCCTCCGCTATCTAAGTTCAGCATGCTCGCAAGCCGGCGTGGTCGCATCATTGCGTCCATGTATAAGCCCGCTACGGCTTTCCGGTGAATCCGAGGGTAAATATGATACACCAATCAATCAATCACTGTGTAAATATTTACTTAGATCAGAGGTTTTCAAACTAGGTCTTACGGACCCCCAGGGGTCCGTGAAGGATGTGTAGGGGGTCCGCGAGAGCATTCTG
>JAUELA010163836.1:0-13415 GCA_031471845.1 Boltenia villosa | reverse complement strand
CAATCAAGAAAAATATTATTATGGCGTCATAATGGGTAGAATGCATGTGTTAGTGAAAGGAAAAAGGGTAATCGGTGGGCCAAAAAAGGGACTAGGGGGGCAACATCATTGTGTTGTGCTTAGGGCATCAGATGACCTTAATCCGTCGCTGCGTAGACTGGAGGGAAAATCGAACGTACAATTTTTGCCCCCCCAATCCCCCCCTGGATTTTTTTCAGCGGACGCCCATGGTACCATGTGACATCCTTCAGCAAGATATCATTTGCCTAACTGAAAGTTCGAGTCAGAGGAACTGCGATATCGTACGTATCTCGAAGGTAATGCGTAATGTAAGGTAAGAGAAATACATCTCTGTGTAGCGCCGTGCGTGTTAGTACAATTAGTTGTGAAGAAAATCTTAAGCAGGAAATTCCCGATATTCCTGTAGATACAAAAGTACCAATCTGCTGTTATAACGGAAGAGGGCAGAGAAAGTATTAGTTGTGTGCAAGAGCTACCAGACATGTTATTTGTGATGCATTGAGGGTGTTTAAAGAGTTAATTTTTTGGTCTCAGGGGACAAGATGGTTAAACGAAGGCGCAGCTGCGTGAATATGACACTATTCCAGTTGTTGCTTAGCTGTCCGTTAGTATCAATAATATAAGTAATTAAGTCAGCGCGGTCGCAGTTATCGTAGTGATAAGAAATCAATTAGGGACTGATCGTTCGCAGTTGTTGTTGTATATCTACTGACGCTGGTTTTAAAGGGTTCAATTCTTAGGAAATATTCTCAGATACGATTGTTACAAATCAGTTTGTGAATATATAGGCAAGTTCTAAGTCTAAGAGGTATTTTCACACAATGTAGGTTCGATATCATAGCCTTCAGATAGATTATAAAAAAAAAACTTTAAACGTACAGCAGAATATTTATCTTTCCTATGTGCTTCGTTCTGGTTGTGGATCCGTAGACCATACACAATGATACAATTTATTATCGAATTAAAATATCCAGATCGAGTTGAAGAGTAAGAGTGTGGTCCAGGTTTAGATACCTATATACTAATGTATTTTTCTTCAAAAGATAAGCGTATTAACTCCATATAAACCATTCAGTTGGTTTTAGTGACATGCCATATTTTTCTATACTGACCGCTGTTATTCGAATTTTGTATTTTAAAATGATGGAAAATAAAAATTCTATCTATCTATTTTCGTTTACTGTACTCGTTGATCAGGTCTGTCTGAAGACGTTAGATATTATTATATAGAGAAAGATTGCGAAATAAAACTTTTAAATGTGTGCGAACACAATATCCTGCTTTATCACCGAATTTTTAAATTCTTATGTGAGCATCCTTATGGCAAGAAGGGTTGACAACTAGAAGAAAGTATAGACTATTTGCAGGATGACATTTCGATTTTCTTCACAGTTAACTTATGCGTGTGTAGATTTTATATTAGGAGTGTTTCCTATCCTATGATCAGTGCATATGTCTGGACATTGTCTGGCAGTGTCGTCGATCCACTTAGACTACGTCACAAGCAGGCAGACTGCATCTAATGGAAAATAAATCGCTTTTAAGATAAGATAATTATCCTTGTAGTTTTCCTACAGGACGATCTTGTTTTTAACAGATAAGGACTAGTTATACGTCAAATAATACATTGACGTTAAACAGTATTTATTGGCCAGCACACACACGAGTCGTTTATAATTTAGTCCTATATGTGAGGATTGTTGACGGTTTGCAGTTTTTGTTTTACAAGTTTCAATTCGCAACTTTCGCCAGGTTATATCGGCTCATAGCTATAAGTCACTGTAATTATTCAGTGAGTCTGCATAGTCACTTTGCATTTCAGTACTCTGATACAATTTATTTTAAATTTGACTTTGCTCCTGTTTGTTATTGACTGACATGCTTGATTACTAATGTGCCTTTATGGGGCTGTTGACACGATGACCATGACTGGTCTTTTCGCAGTCCCGTCTATTTCGGAGTATCTTGTTGTTTATTTTTTATTTTGTATGTGTTGATGGTATTCCTGAAGGGCGAATAAAAATACTTACTTACTTGAGTGTAAAACTCCTTCAATCTTACTGGATTATGATGGTACATTTTAGTGGAAAATTAGTAAATTTCTGACCTCATGTGATCCCGTTGAAAGAGCCCTCATGTCGCCATGCTCTCTCTGGACGAATTTTATCGCCTTGATTATCTTACGAGTCGGTGCTGGAAATCGCAACTTTCCAACTGCGAGACGAGGGTGCGAAGCATGTGTTGGAGCAAGTATTTTTTTCAGCTAATAATATAACTCATTGGTGATGTTATAAGTTCATTTAGTTTATTGAGCAAATATTCAATGACAGATATGCAGTTATAGAAAGTCAGATATGGTGCATTCGTGGTGTTGATAGTTGGTGCGTCCTGTTACTTATCAATATTGTGTGCTTAGGAAAATATTAAAAATTATGATTCGTGAAATTACGAGAAAATGTTATGATAAATAATATTTTTTTGCTTTACAGAAACCAGGAGTTTATATTTATTTTTAGATTGTTTATTTTAAAGTAATTAGTTCAGTGATTTACCAAATTGTAATCGTTCAACAACATGTCTTCTGATCAAGTTATTGAAGATAAGCGGAGGAGAAGGGTGAGTACTTTCTGTATTCGAGGAAATCCAAACGGGGTGATGTTGTCTTCTAATCAATAGCCCCCCTTTAAAAAAAAAGTTAAGCTAGAAATCTTTAATTAAATGATATGAATCTCATGGATATTACGAAAATTTTAAAATGAAATGATCAAATAGATCAGGGGTTCCCAACCTTTCTTATGCGATTAACGATTTGCGATTAATTTTTTAAAGAAAGAAGATGAATTTTTTAAACTATTTTTCAATATATAATACGAAAAAAAAAAACGAAATGTTAACTCTCTCTCTCGCATCCCCTGAAATGCTTTCTCGCACCTCTGGTTGGGAACCCCTGATATAGATGGAATTGTTACTCTTTCACGATAAAAAAATGAGGTTTTGCGGAAATAATACTTGATCACGCAGGCAAAAAATGTTTTCTTTTTTAAAGTTCTTTTGGTTTTTATAATTACTCTCGCATATTGGGCATCCCTATCACTCGTGGTATCACTGAAATGATTCTATTTCCTTAACACGTCATGTTCGATGATATTATGAGGTTTCAAACGTCATTGATGTGATTATGACATAATATTATTAAATGACCAAATTCTCTCTTTTACAGAGACGAGAGAACGGTGACGTGAAACAGCCGTTACGCATCGTGTCATCTTTAGGAGAAGGAAAATTGATGGATCGATTCCAGTCAGCCGTCACAGAGAAAAATGAGAAAAAGAAAAAGTCAGAAAGGAGTGGGAAAATGAGACAAATTCAAAGAGAAAAGAGAGAGAGAGAAATGGCAAAGTTCAAAGCCGAGGTTTGGTTATTCTTCTCCTATTCTGATATGTAGCAATGGTTCAGTCAATAATTCAGTCAACTTGTAATCGAAGATTTAATTCTCTCAAGGAATTCTTCAGCAGATATTCGCTTATTATTTCAGATCAATGCTTTGATGGAAGATGACGCTCAGCCTCTGAAACCTTCCGAAAAAATGACGACGTTCGTTCCGAAGCTGAAGGGAACAGTAAAGGTCTGTCAAGATATGTGAAAACTGATCAATAATGTTTTTTTTTTTTAATTTAAAAAAGGGTCTATGGTGGAATGGGGTACATGCTATGAATGTTCTATTCATCCACAATTGCGCACAACTGAGCCCCAATCCGTCCTTCTTTCTCCATCGACCCCCCCCCCCCCCCCACGTCCCCATGGATTAAAATCGTGATGGATAAATGATCAACGGAGGTCGGTAGAGGTTTTGTCCCCCTATTAAAAGTTCTCTCAGAGCCTCTGGTTATAACTTCACCAATGCCTTGACTTTCCTTCCAAAGCACATTGAGAAGACGTTTCTTCGCACAACATCCTTTCCGCACTTCACCGAGCATGGTTGATTAACAAAAGCTCGACTGATGTAATATGAACCTATAACCAGCATATTCCATAGTTTTCCTGTGTATTAAAGGCGACTTAACACTTCTAAAATATATCTGTATTTTTAAATTCATATTTCAGGGAAAATTTGAAGCTCTTGAGAAAAAGAAACAAGAAGGAGAACGGAAGAAAGCAGAAAACGAGAGAAAAAGACGGAATGACAAGGATTTCCGGGAAAGACAAAGAATTGAAATTGAATTGGCTAAGAAAAAATTACAAGAGGTAAAATTTTGTCATAAACGAGAACAGCTCTTGCACTACTTTGGAAATCTTCCTAACAAATTCTCGAAAATTTTCCAAACTTCTCACCTGGCTTCTCACTTTGAGTCTGTGTACAAACTTTAAAATGCCTGAATAAAAGCTGGGTGATTTCCTTGATTACACCAGTGTGAAATACAATTAGTATTCAGTCTTTCGAACGGAATAGGTGACATTTTTGATGTAGTCATGGCTACACAATCCCTTGAACTTGTTCCAGGGGAGGAGACAGAGTGACGTCACCGAAACGTTTCTTTTGAGAAAATCGTGTAACGAGAGGAGACAAAAATCAATGAAGCAGAAAAGACAAAATCTCTCGAAAATGAGATCTTATTGAGAGAATTGAAGGTTTTATGACATCATAAACCATTGTCGTCATCATCAATTCATACGTCATCACAAATAATGAATGAATTCACTAATTTCTTGTGCAATGAGCTCATTCAGAAAATTTGAACGATAATTTTTACCGCTCTTTTCAAATCATTTTAAATTTTCCACGATAACAGTCATACTCGCTTCTCATTCATGACGCTATCAAATGATATGATGTCACCAACATGATCATTTCCATCCAATTTATATTTTAGGCAGAAAATGGAGAAAACGATGAAGAAATTCAGACAAATAACTCGAGACCAAGCGGGAAGAAACCAGGAAAACTGAGTACAACCAACTTCGAAGAAATGGCAAAAATGAAAGAAGAGAATAAGCGGAAAAAGGCTGAATTGGAAAGGAAAATGAAAATGGATGCAGAAAGAAGAGCTTTCAAGGAGATAAATGAACTAAAAGAGGTTTTTGAGTGAATTTCTATCATACATGGTGGCCCTTACACTGCGGATTGAGATGGTGCGGGACCCGTTGCCTATGATAAAATTGAATGACGTTTTTAGCGTCGTTAGGAAATGTGGCTTCCCCTTTTTTGCGAAATAATAATTTGACAAAGAAGTGAAATATTTTATTTAAATCTTCACCATTGAATTGTGAAATAATTAAATTTGGAGAATTAATATAACTTTTTCTGTCTAAATTTTGCTTGCAAGAATTCAGTGCTGGACAATGGAAAATTGAGGGACCAGAAGCATGTTCTATTATGTTGATCCGACCTTATACCCATATGATGATCCTGATCCCACTGTGAATAAATTATTGCTTAAATTTGATGTGTCAGCGAATGATCGATGTTATATCGCTTGTGCAATCATATTTATGACTTGTCAACAGTAATGCATTTGTGCCAATGCAATAGGTTTGGGTAAAAATCAAACATTTAAATCAATAGAACGAGTCCGACGAAGAAGTTACGAAGAAGAAAACGAGTAAAAGAGACAAACCTCGAAGATTGACAACAAATTTTGATGAGATCGCACGAGCCCATGCAGAAGAGCAAAAGAGGAAAGCTGATGAAGGAAGTAAGAGGAGGCTTGAAGAGGAAAAACAGAGATTTAGAGAAGCTAAAATGGTGAGAAAACCTCACAGCTCGTCTTACATAAAATTTGACTAAATTTATGAATAAATACTAGCTCGAATCTCGCTGGGACATGGATGGATATTTCACCATAATAAAATAATTAGTTATATAAATAATACAAAGAAATAAAACATGGTCTTGTTTACACACAGCTAAAAGTTTTATTCCGTAAGCTTTCGCTAGATCATAACATCTAGCTTCTTCAGACGAAGCATAATAAATGACTTATCGTTCTTATTATTAAGTCATTTATTATGCTTCGTCTGAAGAAGCTAGATGTTATGATCTAGCGAAAGCTTAGCTGTGTGTAAACAAGACCATGTTTTATTTCATTGTACAATTTTATAATTCTTGTTTGAGCATCCTTGTGGCTTACGCTACATACGGATCCACAACTGAAAGGGAGCATAGAGGAAGGATAAACAGTTTTCTACATGACATTTCACAAATCTTGGCTATATAAATAATATTAGTTTTTATTCCACGGAATAATATACATGTTGGAAACATATCAAACACCGGTTCTTGAGATTATATTTCTCTTTTGCTAGGCTGCAGGCGAAGAAATTGAGTCTGATTCGAATGAAGTAGGAAGCTCAGAGAAGATCTCGATGAAGCCCAGTCGACTTTCTTCGTCATTCACAAAATTTGATGTTTTAGAAAAGGAGAGAATGGAAGATGAGAGAAGAAGAATACAGGAGAGAAGGTGAGAGAAAAATGAAACAAGTAATGTAGAATATAAAAAAATTGTGAAATATTTTTTCGAATCAAATCCATTTTCAAAATTTAGACAGAATCATTAACTAAAATTCTAACAACGCATGACATAAGTCTTTTATATTTGGTATATAGCTCATCGAAATGAGAATTGACCTTTCTCGACATTAATATATCTATTGTTTGTAAAATTTTATTTGTTTTGATTTAACATTCAACATTTGTTAATTCAGGAAGAAACTACTTGACGAAGAAATGAAATTATTCGAACAAGCGAAGAAGAAGGTCACAGCTGAAGAGGAAAGCAGCGATGAAGATATGGATGTCGTGAGTAATAAAAATAAACAATTTACCGTCTTATTTCTGACAAAGGTTCGTTAATAATTGGCGGAACAAGAAAACGTATAACTTATATAACATATGTAACTTGAACTTATATAACTTGATCCACAACTAGGATGAATAATGGAAAGCCCTTACCAATATATTAATTACTTGAAGGGGTGAAATTCATAGAAAACCCGGATATCTATGTGTTTGTAACTGCTTTAAACGCAGATCTTGCCAATAACAAACCAATCACTCATCGTAACACTTCCCACGACAGAAAATGATTTAGTAATTATATCTTAATAACTGAATATGACGTCAGACAATCATAAACACCTGGAAAGACAGCACAATGAGGTAGTATAACGCTACAAATGTACTGATGTGTTGGATAAAAACTTTGATATATGATATTCTGCAACACTTTTTGACTTTGTGTGATATACAAGCTGATCTTTTTCTTAGAAATCTAACTCAATTCGCAAGCCACGCAAATTGGATTCTTCATTGACCAAGTTTGATATTGTGACGCAACAAGAGCTAGAAGAAAAGAGAGAAAGAATCCAAAAAGAGAGAAGTCAATTATTAGAAGAGGAGAAAAAGATGTTTGCTGAACAGAGAATGAAAATGGTTTGTTCGTTGCCTTTCCTAGACTTTTAAGTCATATTTTTATAATTAAAAAGTACTTCTTGGAAAATGAAAATAAACAATAAAAACAACTACTGTTTATCTGGGCCTCGGCAAGATTTGTTGTGGTAAAAACGTCTATTGATCGTATTAAACACAGTAAGAAGACTTACAAGAACCAGAATATATATGGTGGTGGGTGTGGTTGTGAGAGGGACAAAGCATTCAACTGCCATGGTTATTCAGACTATCTGGTGTTTAAGGGCGGCGCGGTGGTCTAGCTGTTGGAAACAAGGCCTCGGACAGTGTAAGTCCGAGTTCCAAATCAACGGACTCTGCGCGATATCCTTCAGCAAGATATCATTCTCCTAGCTGGACTGTAGCTAACTCGATGACCACATGGTCGTGTATCGAGTCATAAACGCTGCCGCCTCACACGCACATACAGACAAAAACACGCACATAAAATGGAGAACCAAAAAATATATATATCTGGTGTTTAACAGATCTTCTGCATGTAACCTATACCGATCTTCAATTCACTAATACCACCCGTAACATTTTAACATGTTGTTAGAAAATAAATTTGTGATTTTTTCTCTTTTCTTGCAGGAGTCTTGCAGTGATTCTGAGGAGATCTCCAACGCTTCAGATTCAATCAATTCAAACACTGGATCCGAGAGAGAGTGTGAAGTAGAGAAATCATCCAGAAAGAAGAAACTAACTAAGAGACGAAAGAAGAAGAAGGCGGAAACCAACGGTCCTAGCAAACTAGACCGATCGAAGTTGAAGTTTGATGTCCTGGAACGGCAGAGAATGGAAAAAGAGAGATGGCAAATTCAGGTACTTACCATCCTCTGATATCCCAGGGAATTCCCCGAGTAAGCATAGGGAGGTCACATAAATAAAAACACTCTAATGAAATATAACTCGTCAAACTGCAATGAATATTTGGATACTAAATAAAAACATGTCATCAAAGTTTTGCGAATACCTTACAAGTCTGAAATTATTGATTGTATCAGGCGTGATTCAAATCCCAAACTATTATTGTTTGTAACCTGATTACACACAATAAAATGAATCTATAAATGATTCCTAACACTTTCAGGAACAACGCAGAAAATTACTTGAAGAAGAGAGAAAAATCTTTGAAGAGGCGAAGAAACAAAGAATCCAGGGCGAAGGGCAAGAAACTGAGGAAGAAGAACAGGAAATTGAAAAGGTGACTGTATTGATTTTAGATTTATTTAATATAAAGATGATCCAATCTTATATTCGCTTTTTCTAAAGTATATCCAGGAATCTGATCTTTTCTATGGAGGAGTTTCCTAATAAATCATTAGATCAGTTAGGAAACAGCAAGACTTGATCTTGATATCTTCCTTCCTGTGAATGTTATGTTTCAGTGAACAGAATATAAAAAATAGGCCACAAAGCTTATTCTCTTAACTATTCTTTTTCAGCTTTTTGAATTTTTTATTCTTTGTATTTACTCTTTTTTCCTCAACCTTTCTTCTGTTCCCTCTGCGACCCTCTCTGTCTCCCTTTGTCTCTCTGTCTCTCTCTGCCTCTCTCTGCCTCTCTCTGTCTCTCTCTGTCCCTCTATGTCTCTCTCTCTCTCTGTCTCTCTCTCGGTCTTTCTATGTCTCTCTCTTTCTCTCTATCTCTCTCTGTCTATCTATGTATGTCTCTGTCTCTCTCTATACCTAGTTTAAAAGTGCGCATGGATACAAAATCTTACCTTACACTAGAGCATTTTCTTCCACATCCTTGAATAAAATACTTCATTCACGAGCTCTTGCTCAAATTTCCCTATCTTTATCATCTTCTCTCTCTCTCTCTCTCTCTTTCCCTATCTCTGTCTTTCTCTCTGTATCTCTTTGTGTGTCTCTCTGAATTTCTATCCCTCTCCCGGTCTCTCTCTGTCTTTCTCTTTGTCTCTCTCCGTGCCTCTCCCTCTGCCATTCTCTTCGTCTCTCTCAGCGTCTCTATGGCTTTCTTTGTCTATTTCTGTCTCTCCCTGTTATCTATATGTCTGTCTCTGTCTCTCTCTATGTCCCTGAGTCTCTCTGTGTCTATATGAGTCTCTTCTCTGTCTCTCTCTGCTGTCTCTGTCTCCCTTTGTCTCTCTCCGTATCTCTCTGCCTCTCTCTGTCTCTCTCCATCTCTCTCCGTCTCTCTATGTCTCTCTCCCTCTCTCTGTCTCTCTCTGCCTCTCTCTGTCTCTCTCCATCTCTCTCTGCCTCTCTCTATGTCTATCTCTCTCTCTCGCTGTCTCTCTCGATGTTTCTCTCTCTCTCTCTCTCTCTCTCTCTGTCTGTCAGTCTCTGTCTCTCTCTTAAACTAGACAATAAAATCTTACTTTAGACTAGAGCATTTTCTTCCACATCCTTGAATAAAATACTTCATTCACGAGCTCTTTATCAAAGTTCCACATTTATAATGTACGTTCTACCATTCCTCCTACTTGCGTCTTTCTTCTACTTACTTACGCTACTCTCTATTTCCCTCTTTCCTTCTCTTCTCTTTGCCTCACTCTCCCTCTCTCGCTTTCATTTATTATGCCATTAATCGAAACTACTTTTTCAAGTTTCCCTCCCATGTTATTAGACATGTTCATATCACTACACTTTCGTCTTCTGATTTCATCCAGTCATTCATTTTCTGCTTCTCTCTGCTTCTCTCTCTTTGAACTACCCCTATCATATTCAACTAAATTCGGTGAACCAACCTCACCCAATTATTTTAAATTTATTTGAAATCTTTTCCACACTCATTATCTCTTTCTATCCTAATTCATTTAACTTACTTCTCTTTCTCTTTCTTATTGAAGAATTCTATGAACTTGAACTTTCCACTTGAACTCTTATTTATTAAATATATTTTACACAACATCTATTATATAAAACTTTAAACCCTCGCTCTATTTATCTATCTAAGTCTTCTTCCTCCTCCTCAATCACTCAGAAACTTCTCTCTCTCTCTCTCTCTCTCTCTCTCTCTCTCTCTCTTTTTATACATTTAGACCACCTTTTAATTCAAGGCCCTCTTTTTTAACCCTCAATAGCTTATTACCCCCTACTCTTTCGAGATTTCTTTATCTATATACATGTTCTCTCTCATTTAGCACTTTTACATTCATTTTACATTCACATGACAACAATACTAATATAATTTATTTATATTCATTTAAAGTTTCATTTTTTTTTCTGCTTCATATCTTCTTTAACAAACTCTCCCCTCTCTCTTTCTTTATAATCTCTCATTTTCCCCTCAATTTTTATTTTTTTTGTGTTCGGTTTCTCTCTCTCTCTCTCTCTTCATAATCTCTCACTTATTTTCTCCTAAATTATTAATTTCTTTTTTTGGCCTGTTTCTCTCTTCATATTCTTATTCGTATTCTCCTAAAATCATTTATTTATCCTTTTGAAATCTCTTTTCATAATCTTTCTGATATCTTTCCATCCATCATTTATTTATTCTAATAATCTCTCTCTCTCTCCCTCTTTATACTCTTTCTCTTATTTTACCCTCAATTATTTATTTCTTCTCACGATCTCTCACTCTCTCTCTCTCTCTCTTTATACTCATTCTATCTTATTTTTCCATCAATCTTTTATTTATTTATTTTTTATCTATCCCCCTCCATCTCTTCATACTCTTCCTATTTCCCCCCCAATTATTTATTTCTTCTTATGATATCTCTCTATCTTCTTATAATCTTTTTCTTTATTTTGCCTCAATTATTAATTTATTCTTTTGCCTGTCTCTCTTCATCTCTCTCTTTAAAATTTTTCTTTGATTTTTCCTTATCATTTATTTATTATTGTTACCTCTTCATATCTCTCTTTATATTCTTCCTCTTAATTTTCATCAATCGTTTATTTTTTTGAAACCCCTCTCTCTCTCTCTCTCTTTATAATATGTCTCTTATTTTCCACCAATCATCCATTTATTCTTTCGAAATCTCTCTCTCTATCTCTCTTTTTCTTTATGCCACCTCTTATTTTCCATCAACCATTTATTACCTCTTTCTATCTCTCTTTATAATCTTCCTCTTATTTTTCCACCAATCATTCATTTATTCTTATGAGACCTCTCTTTCTATCTCTATCTACAATCTTACTACTAAATTTTCATCAATTATTTATTTTTTATTTTAAAAATCTCTCTCTCTCTCTCTCTATTGTATCATTCATTTCTTCTTTGAAATCTCTATCACTCTCTGTTTCCTCATTATCTCAACCCTCAATCTTTTATTCAAGTTCTCTTCTTTAAACATCTATTTCTAGGCCTCTTCTTTTTCACTTTCTTTATTCTGTTATTCTTCTACAACTATTTTTCTCTACTATAATTTACAACTTTTTATTCTCGCCTAACTTGCATTAGCTTTCATATTAAAACTCTCATTTAATATCTGTATCCTCATATCTATCTTTGTCTTGGTGTTAAATAACCCTCAATCTCTCATTTCCACTTTTATTTACTGACAAAATCTCTCTCTCTTTATCTATCTAAATCTCTTGTATTCTTCCCTTTCTATTCTTCTCCTTTGATTTATTGATGTTTCTATCCTTCTCACTACTATATTCTTTCCCCTTCTTCATTAATCTGCCTCCATTTATTTAAAAAAATCCTTATCTTTATTATCCTCTCTCTCTCTGCCCTTCTCTTCGTTTCCCCTGTCCATATATGTCTATCTCTGTCTATCTTGATGTCCCTGTGTCTCTCTGTGTCTGTCCCTGTTTCTCTCTGTCTATTTCTGTCTCTCTCTCTCTGTCACTCTGTCCCTTCCCCTTCCTCTATCTATATCTGTCTCTTTGCCTCTCTCTATCTCTGTCCCTTTGCCTCTCTCTGTCTCTCGCCGCCTCTCTCTCTATCCCTCTATGTATTTCTCTGTCCGTCTCTGAATCTCTCTGTCTCTCTCAGTCTATCGCCGTATCTCTATGTCCCTATATGTCTTTCTCTGTCCGTCTATGTGTTTGCCCCTCCCTCTGTCTATATCTGTCTCTTTGCCCCTTTCTGCCTCTCTCCGTCTCTCTCTGTCTCTCCATGTCTCTCTCTTTCTCTCTTTATAATCTTCCTCTTATTTTTCCACCAATCATTCATTTATTCTTATGAGATCTCTCTCTTTCTACCTATATCTTTAATCTTTCTCTTGTTTATATTGAGATCTCTCCTCTCTCTCTCTTCATAATATTCCTCTTAATCATGTATCTCTTCTTTTGAGACTTCTCTCTCTCTATCTAAATCTCTTTCCTTTCTTTTTCATAGCTTGTATTCTTCCCTTTCTATTCTTCTCCTTTGATTTATTGATGTTTTTATCCTTCTCACTACTATATTTTTTCTCTTGTTCATTAATCTGCTTACACTTAATCAAAAAATCCCTATCTTTATCATCCTCTCTCTTCGTCTCTCTCTGTCTCTCCATGTCCATATATATCTCTATATATCTGTCTCTTTGTGTCTCTCTATCCATCTATATCCTTTTCTGTCCATCTCCGTATCTCTGTGCGTCTCCCTATGTCTCTCTTCGTCTCTCTATGTCCCTATATGTATGTCTCTCTCTGTATCGCTCTATGTTCCTGTCTCTATGTTACTCTCTCTGCCTCTCCTTGTCTCTTTCTCTCTCTCTGTCCCTCTCTGATTCTCTCTGTCTCTCTGCATCTCTCCGTCTCTCTCTATGTTCCTGTCTCTCTCTGCCTCTCCCTGTCTATTTCTGTCTCTCCATGTATCTCTCTGCCTCTCTATGTCTCTCCCTGTCTCTCTCTATCTCTCTCTGTCTCTCTGTGTCTCTCTGTGTCTCTCTCTGTCTCTATCTGTGTCCTTCTCTGTCTCTCTCTCCCGGTCTCTCTCTGTCTCTCTCTGCATCTCTCTGTCTCTCCCTGTCTCTCTGCCTCTCTCTCTCTCTCTCTGTCTCTCTCTCTCTCTCTCTGTCTCTCTCTCTCTCTCTCTGTCTCTCTCT